>JAQGCC010002506.1:0-18202 GCA_034698905.1 Xestoiulus laeticollis | reverse complement strand
GATCGAATCCAACCAATCAGGGGACGGTAGTGCGTTGCACATTTCAGGTTGCGAGAGGTGAAGATCTGGGCATAGGATAATTTTTTACTTATGGGGAAACATCAAAATTATCCTAAAATAACACATTTGAGGAGTTCAAATTTGTTGTTATCGCAGTATAAGACCAATTAGAAGGTACATTGTAATACATTGTAATAAAATGGTAGGCATGTCAGGTGACATTGTCTAATGAATAACAGTGCAGTCTAGGTAATCAGACACGATATGGAACCCCTGTCGGATTATCAAAAAAACGTCGGATTAGCGGAATGCATTGCGAACAGTACAGTATTATATTAGTTATTGTATTGGCTTTATAAATTTGTAATGTTCGTTTGTTTTATAAAAATAGCAGGTGACATTGTCTAATAAAGTACATTGCAGTTTAGGAACCACGGTCGGATTATCAAAAAACGTTGGATTAGCGGAATGCACTGCGAACAGTACATTATTATATTAGTTATTGTATTGGCTTTACAAATTTGTAATACAAAATTGTTTCAAGGAAAAATTTTCAGCACATTGGTAAACGCGTTATCTGAATAATAAAATTTATTTAGCCATATTGTAAGGGGTTATCTAGCTTTTACAAAGATACAAAAAGTAAAACAAATATGACGTTTAAAGTAGGTAGAAACTAAACACCGAACCGAAAATTAACCGCACTGTTTAGCTGCTGTTAAAATGGAAAAATGTTTTTTTCCCCCACATTTTATGTTTATTTCTTGATTTCCCACGCGTCTACCTGAATACGTAAGAATTTCTTTGCGGATCTTTGTTTTTTTTCCTTGGATTTTTTTTAATGACCGATCTTCGAAATCGTTCTATCTTCTTTAGTATTACCTTCTCAAGATTCCGTCCGTGCATTTTTTTCTTCTTCTTCTCTGCAGGCATCGATGCCGTTGTTGCTGGAAGTTTTATGGTTCAATTGTAGACGTCGTTTATCAATATCTGACTTTTCAACCATCTGTAGAACGATATTCCCCCTCGTCCAATAATTTATAGGAGCTTGAGAAAAACAGGCAAAAGGGATGCACGGCGTTATTGTTATTTATCGGAAATAGATGCTTTTGGAAGCAAGCCGCGCATATATCGTGTAACCAGTCTCACCCCTTTTTTTTCTGCTTTCCAAAATATATATATATATATATATATATATATATAAATAATCCGAGTTCTCGTCTCTGCCTTCCTGGTAAGACCAATATGACCTCATTAAGACAAGATCCTTTCACACTATTGGTTAACTGACCTACTGGCATGTAAACAGAAAGTAAAATATAATCATTTAATGTGGCAAATAATCCTAATAGTCTTTGCTCCATATCATGTCTTGTGTAGTTTTATACAGAATCATGTATTACATTTATATCTCGCCGACTGATGATGTACCCATAATGCATCGCTCAGAAAAGCGTATTTCTAATGCGAGCTTGGGAAAGGGGTCAAAGGTTGAGGGAAGAAGTAAAATTTTCAGATGACGGATCCCCTATGTTCCTTTTCGATTACATTAAAGTATTCGTGGAAAATTTGAGAGCTATTGGGTGAATGGATCAAAAGTTTTTGCAGTGCAAACATACCCATATACATACGCACGCGCATACCTTTCTTCTTTATGTGCAATGATACTTCGATTAACCGTCAGGGTCGGGACGGATAACAGAAACTGACGGTTAAAAAAAAGTGTGGCGGTTAATCCGAGATTCACAATTCAGTGGACTCCGTTTAATGGAATCACCTATAATGGAATCATACGTTTATTGTAATCTGAATTGCCAAGGACAGGACGCTCCATTGCGCATACATTCCAATACTATTATATATTAGAATCGCTCGGGTATTGGAATCAAAATAGCCTGGGACAAAGTTGATCATATTAAGCGGTGTCCACTATATAGATATACCATATGCATACATATTTGCAGTTTTAACTTATATTGCAGACATACTGTAGCCTGCAAAAGTATTATGTAATACCAAATTTCATGTTTTAATGATATGGGGAGCCATTATACCCACGTAAAACTATTTAACCCAGATGTACCTACTGTTCTTTTTAAAGGACAGTTAAAAGCATTTACGAATCATTAAAAGTCAAAGGTCATTAGGCATATCTGGGTTAAAATTTTATTATTTTGTACAGCTGGTTTGCTCTACATGTACAAATTCTGCTAGTATTCTGCATCAGCATCTTGAAAGTATCCATCAAAGATTGTTTAATATTCATTTCACATTTTTCAACACAAAAATAGGATTAGTTGCTCTTCTAATACCTCTGCACATGTGGTCATGTCGGAGTGAAGCAATGCATGTTATAGGAATGATAATTGCTATCATCACATATGGTGTATTCCGACCTTATCAGCAATGCATGGAATCTATGGTCATCCATGTTGAGCAAATGGTTTAAGTGAATGCAAGGACTCTTGCTGCATCGTATAAACGCAGTAATTACGATTGTCATTGCACATGCCTGGAGTTTTAAAAACGTTGAAGCAGTTGCTCACCACACGAACGTTCTGGCAGCACCTTCTAGGGCTAAAAACAAAAGCTACGTTTTCAATGTTCACACCCTGTGCGAACAGCCACCTGGTGACTTTACGATGCATTAAATCCCTTCACCTAAATTGGGGAGTTGGCTCCTTAAAAAAAAAAACACATCGCCATCTCGTGGTTAAAGCCTCAAAATAAAGGACCTATAGCAAGCTCCCCGAAGCGAATCCTATTACCCTTCTTCCCTATAGTGCCACTAATGGGGGGCAACCATTAAGCGCACGTGTGCTATGCTGGGATAACACTTTGCAAGGGGGACAGAACCCTCATTATTGTTTTCGTTTGTTGGTTATTAAATTAATATTTTAAACGTTGGACCTATTACGTCGTTGCCTAATATCGTTTCTACTTTAGTCCAATCTCTGTGCATTTTTTTCTGTATTTTTTTTTTTTATACATACATATTTTAGCCTCCCTTCTACTACCCTAACTCCCCTTTTTTCTCCCTATACATTTTTTTTTTGCTCCGGTTTTTCAGTTGCCCTTCGTATCGCAACTCGGGGAGTTCGTTTGTTTCCTCTCGCAGTCCGGTTGCTAGGCGACCGAGTGACGTCACAACCGCTTCAGCCGACGTTACACCTACCTGCTTTGGCAAATTCCCAAAGTCGAAGGAAAAGTACGAGGGCGAGGGTATCATTTATCTTAAACGTGCTGAGAACCAAAAGCTGCCATTTAGTGTTTAGCGAGGAAAAAAATATGGGGGATAACGTGGGGTTGGGTAGAGGGGGAGGGTCAACGTCGTAAGTTCGTGCTTCTCACGATAGGTTCTCAGTGACATGACGAACGTCCTTGCATGCAGTTTATCACATTTCTTCCATTCCGATGCTTATAAAACACGCTCTTTTGCAATCGTATACATGTACGTGCTTGAAAGATTGTCTTGTTTTTTAACAAATGAAATTTATAGAGGTGAGCTAGCTTATGGTTTTGGCCAGTTGACTTTAAAGGTGGCTATAGGCAACCATCACGTCACCTCACGTGATGTCACGAGCTCACATTTTTAACAGGGATAGCACCCAATTGACGAAGTAGCTAGCCTACTGTCACTCACGTAACAGCACGTTGAGTTTTTACAACAGAATCCAAAGAAAAAATTGTAAAAAATGAAACGCGATAGAAATGACGTGAGGACGTGGTGTCACAAAAATGTGTAGACACACGTGAAAACAGAAACGTGACTGCACGTGTGGGCCAGGTTTCTGTTGTGAGAAGCAAGACGTGATAATAGTGTCCATGGATCATCGGACCATGCTAAACAATTCTAAATAATGCATTCTATATTTTTTACCACGTGGCATTAGTGTGCATGATATCACGTGAGCTCACGTGATAGTCCGGAGTCATCTTGTAACTTGTGTTTATATCGTTCAGACGCGTTGCAGGCAGACATACATGTATTTGAAACCCATGCTTATTGGGAGTGCTCCTACATATGCTTATTGTGAGTGCTCCTAATGTGCAATTATTTGCTTATAGTAAAAACTGGTAAATACTGAGGAGAAAGACGTGATAATAGTGATAGTCAGTTACATATATGAACGTCGAGCATCATCAGACCATGCTAAACAATTCTAAATAACGAATTCTACTTAATGACCACTTTTCACAGGGAACGAATTTGACTAATTTTTGGTGCTGTTTTTGACAGCATAAATCGCACAAAATTTGGTACAAAAATTGAATTAAATTTTAATGTGGAGCTTTTAAAGATTTGAGAGAGCTAGGGAAAAAGGAAAGTTTTCATATTTTTAAAAACATTTAATGAATAGTTGAAGCTGAATGCATTTATTTAATAGATAATAAAGTAAAGGGGAATTTGGTTAGAATTCCACTTTGACTCTTCTAGCAATTTCGATATGTAATTTTTTCTGTATATAAAAAAAATTGAGTGTGGGAAACTGAAAAGACCAGCAGTAGGGTCTGTGTGTCCGAGCTGTAATCTCCAGCAAGGGGTTTGATTGACAAGTGTGTATTTAAAGTTGATGAAGGCCAAACATGTGGGCCTGTTGATAATTTTGAAATTGATAATTGTTTACTTGGGTTGGCAATTGGGATGAATTGGCTTGTCTTAAAATGGCTTAATTGGACAATACTGAGTTATAGGGAATTGGGAAAGCCAATTCAACAAATTCATGTAATTGAGCAAATTCTTAAACTTAAACATGAATCGAATTTCAACTTCAAAACCGTCTTCAGATCGATCGTATTTCTCAAATTGCATTGAAAAACTCACCGGTTTTGGATTAGGACTAATGCAAATGACACGGCGATTTAATTCCGCCATGCAGAAGGTCAGTCTGATGACAATTCGGACTTTAGATGACCAGCAGAGTTGCTCCGAGTCCAATTTCAAAAGCGGCTGCTGAACTGTTTAGCAATTCAAATATTGGCCCAGTGACTCCCTAAATTAATTATCCGACGCCAATTAGTAGCGTGTATTTATTTTCATTAAATTGCGGCCAATGGGTCTTTCATTGTTGAGGCGTCTCCTTTCACCCCCCCACTGTTTCATCTCCCTCCCAGCCCCCGTTCCCTTTATTCCCCCCCCCCCTTTGTTTCCTTTTCTAATATATCGCATCCCCTCCATCCTTTTTCAAGATTTCTGCTGCACTTCACCGTGCAGCCATTCTTCACAGCACGCTCCGTGGGGGGAATTCCCCTGTCGGTTTCTCCCCCTCTTCAATAACATTATTATCCCCCCATTCTTCCCCTTTACCCCCTCTTATGTCTTCCCCTCTCCCGAGCATATGGAACTGACGTGATATGACACCGGGATTACGACGACATTATTCTCCTCCTCCGAGAAATACCGGGAGTTGGTGAAGCATGGTACGGGGACGGGGACGGGGAAAATGCCCGCCACCCCCTTGGGTTCCTGCTTGGGTTTGGAACCCGAGTTGCTTTCGCGTTGGGCCAGTGTTTTTTTTTTTTTGGTTAATCTACTACTACCCCTTAATATGCTTCCATTTACTAACACTACCTCATCTGCATGCAGACCATTCAAATATCCTACCTAATAGGGTCTAAACTGCCCCATTCCAAAATTTAAAAGACTAAATCCTAATCTAAATATCAGTTGGTCAGTCTATTTCCTTTGATTTTGAAATAACCGATGCGGGATTCTAATTTTTTTGGAACAATTCCAGTCTGCTTTCTTGATTTCTAATTTGTAACTACAGTACCTGTACTTAATAACATGTACATGTAAAGAACAGTGCATTATGCATGTATGTACAAATTATAAGCAATGCTGGAATTTTATAGAATTTTATTGGATTTTCTATGTACATGTATATGGCAGTAGGCTTTAAAGTTTTTCTAAAAATATATATTTTCTAACACCAAAACCTGTACATAGCGAACCTCTATATAGCAATGCACCTGGACATAGCGATAACTAACAGTCGACACTGTGTGCATGATCATCACTTTAGCTAAACCCGCAAATAACACTATCCCTCTAAATAGCACAACTTTTGGTTTTGTCCCAATGGTTAGTGCTATTTGCACGTTTTGGGGTATATTTGATGTTGTATAATTGCATTCTGTACACTTTTAAGCAATGCCGTAATGCACATAAATGTATTTTGTGAATTGTTAAGAAAATTGCACGAAATAATATTACTTTGAAAATGCAGTGCTGAATTAATGTAAATGTAGCAGCACTGTACAGTATGTTTGGCACCATTCAGTATTTTAAATACAGAATATCCCGAAATCCTGAAAAATACCGTTTATTGTGACTGCTAATGGCCGGTTTTACCAACGCTGGTAAAATCTGTGGTCAAGTAACCTGTATACAAACTTTGACCACAGTTTGACCTCCCGGTCAGTTGTTGGGGTTTTATCAACTGACCTCTGTTGGTAAAACCGAATCGGAGGTCAAACTGTGGTCAACTACAGTTTGACCAGAGGTAAAGTTTAACCTTCGTTGGTAAAACCGGCCATAAGTAGTGAAATTATAATTCAATATTTTTACAAGAACTTTGGGGAACTTATGTTTGTATCACCATAATTAACTGCGAGAAATAAAATGGAGTTTAAATTAATAAAATTAAGCAATGTGTTGCTTAAAGTACATTAATGCAAAATCCCTAATAAGTTCTGCAATGCCATGCTAGAGGTAAAGACAAACACTTTTCCCCGAATCCTATACTCGGTGATTTTATTCGTTTTATTCCAGTGAAAAGCTTTTAAGCGAAATGAAACCCATGTCCATATAGATTATCACGACGTAAATGCTTTTCTGGTTTTACGGTCGTCATCAAATGGCGGTTGACCATTGTCCGCATTGTGTCGGCTACAAATTCGCTCTATTTTTCCTGAGTAGCCTCGCTGACCACCAGCTCTAAATCACCGAGCTTATTTATGGCTATCTTCCTGTTTTCTTCCCATAATCTTGCAAACTCTCCCCAAAAATGGCGACGTCTGATGGCCAATGTGACGTTCTTCCTTCTGCGCACTGACCAATTTAACGTTGACCATCACCATGGTAGCCTAGCTCGCTACTGTTATAAGGCAAGATTCAAGGCAAATAAATCTTCTAGGAATCTAGTTAGTGCTCAGCACGATGACCAATCAGAACAGGGTTAGGTCGTTAAATGGGATTTCCCCCTTCGTCAAGACAGATGACTTCCGTCACGGGGGAAAGGGATGGGCCTTCTGCAATTCATGGTAAATGTTGATTTCGGGCAGTTTTATGTTGCTTTATTGTGCTTTAAGAGGAATGGAACACATAATCATCCTATACTCTGACTAAATGTAATTTCTTATTTTTTTTTTTCTCTTGCAGGTAAGATATTTTTTTCTTCTCCATTTAACATCATTGGTCTACTTCGGTCTCTTAATGTGCAAAACGGATGATGGTGAGTGAACTGTTGTTTTATGCCTTTTTTCGTTGGCCTATTCCGTGTTTTTGGGGAAAGACACACCTTTGGATGATAGCCAAATCTTGTATCATTTAAATGTAGATCTATGCTTTTTTGCAAATAGCTTCTTTTCTGAGGCCAAATTGAGTTTGCACGGCAGTTTTTATTATTATTTGGATAAAAACTTTCGCAATTATCTATATCTCTTCGTTAGAGCTTGAACTTTGTAATTGAAACGGAAAAAAAAAATGATGTTGTAGTTGAGTATTTTTGTTACACACTTTATTAACGCATTTTGCTGAGTCCTGTATGGAAACCCTGTATAAATTTTAACTATTTCAATAAGAAAATGGGTTATATTAACTTCTGGCACGTGCCCTATAGATCTCTATTGTCTTGGGTGAAATAAAATCGGACAAATTCAAGGCAATGCATCCTGAATGGTTGCACGGCATTTAAATGAAGGGCCGTTACGATATGACCACTGAACACGTGACGTAAATGAAGTGCCGTTACCGTTTGACTGGCGCTTTCAGCTTTTAAATTTCAGCCACGTGAAGGTTAGATATAAATCCGCTGAATGATGTGACATGCAAAATAAACATTTTGTCCAGTTTTAGCACGCCTAGAACACAATGCCTGGACGACATTTAAATGAAGCGCTGTAACGATATGACCACATAATATGTTATGTAAATGAAGCCTCTTAGACGAAATAAAATCCGACAAATTCTTTGGTAGGATAGATGTGCACCAGGTGAATAAATTACGTGACCTCACCAAATTTGTACACACAGCATCAGAAATAAAAGTGAAGGCAATCCATCCTGAATGGTATTTAATTGAAACGCCGCGGCGTTACGATGTAACCACCGAACACGTGATGCATAATTAATTTGAATGGGGCTTTCAGTGTCTAAATTTCAGCCACGTGGAGGATAGATATAAATCCGCTGAATGATGTCACATTCAAAATAAATCAAACAATATGTCCAGTTTTATTTCGCATACAATGAAGCAATGAAGCGCTGCAGGTTGCGTTATGACCACTGAACACGTGATGTAAATAAAAAAAAATATTAAAAATAAGTTTAACATTGACGGAAGTTAATGAACCCAACATATAGTGTTTAGACGTCTTTATTGAAACAAATACGATTTTAAACAGAAAAATAAAGTGATATTATTGAAGGTTTATGGTGCAATATATAGCAGGCTACATCCAACCCATGCTTGCATGAGCTTGGTATGGTTCAGTTTACTAAGGGCTAAGGTAAAAAACGTATCTAAAAGTTGAAACTATTATTGGTTTGTGGTGTAAATAGGAAAGATTGAGACGGACATTGCGAAACGCAAGCAGTTTTGATTTCAACTGAGAAAAAGCGCAATTTAGCGACACATAAATAATGCAAGACGATGAAGTAGGCCTATTGGTGCTTCACTCGTCGTTAAGTGAGATGCACCGTATATAGCAATCCGAACGGAGAAAACATTTTTCATCAGATTTCAAATTGTTTATGTAGGGAATTTTTTTCCACTTCTTATCCCTTACCCAATGTGCTTTCTTTATAAGCTTTATTGAACTTTTATCAAAATTTCATTACCGTCTTGGAAAAAAAAAAGTTTCCCATGGCAAGTTCCGTTGCCGACGAATCAATCTTGGCTATATCCTTGAACCCGCAGACGTATGACAGCTCCATTTCTTAGCCAGAAATTGCCACTTTCTTTTCTTTTTTTATTTTTGGAGATTGCAAACCTTGCTTTTTTACGCCTGATCCGGAGGTTACATATATATGCAAGGGTTGGCCAATAATACCATTACAACTGGCATTCTTATGCCAAACAACAGAATAACAATAGAAATTATTTCTTAAATCCCAATATTGAATAGGGATTTTTCGTTTGGCATTTCAGAAAGTTAGCCTCACATCGTAGTGAAAATTTTCAAAAAAATATTGCATGGTGAACGTCATGAAATTTGTACAAATCGTTTTTTGATAATACATTTCTGAAACTGGCTATGATGGACAAACCAAATTTATAAATCAAATCTTTTATTGTTGTTATCAGATTCTAAAAATACAGTTGAAAAGTCAGTCAAATAACCAACCTTGTGTAAAGTTTAATTAACTATTGGGCTATGTTATGGTGATTTTCATACCCAAAAATTAGGTTAGCATTAGTGTGGGATCAAATAGACAACTTATTATAATATTAAATTTTCATACATAAATTTAAAATAACCCAACTGATTTGGATACATAACAATTTACTCATTCTTGGGTTACACACAGAAATTTAACCCAAAACTGAGTTAAGTATCTGTAACCCACCAAAATGGGTTACCTGCAAACCCAACCTTTTTAGTGTGTGTATATGAACTGCAAAACGTACATGGTGTTTAAATATTTTTGCTTGTGTATACATTCGCGAGTGATGTCATTTTAGCAGATCATTTTTCAAAAATGGGTCTGTGTGTATGAAGTGGCTGAAATTTAGATGCTGAATGCCCCTTTCATATCCCAATTCCTATTCATACATGTATGTACGAAATCACGTGTTCAGTGGTCGATCATAACGTAACGGCGCTTCATTTAAAATGCACCAGCAGTGTGTACATCCCTATAATTTTATCTCTGGTAGTCACACAATTTCAAAATTAAATTTGGCGAGGTCAAGTATTTTATCCACATCTATCCTACCAGAAAGTCGTCTGCAAAAACGTGCAAAATAATTTGAACAATTTGTACTTGTTACATTTCGTCCAGATTTCGATGGAACTGGTGACATTTCAATCCAAGCACCGTATTTGTATATTACTTTCAGTGGTAGCTAGTAATCTGTTTCAGTTTATAAAGTAATTTGAATTTGTTGCAACTCCAGCCATCAGACTCTGAAAAGCATAAACAGTCTTAAATTTGCTAGATCGTCGCACTTTAACTAGCAATTTGTCAGCGATGCGTGATCAACTTAATTGTACACTCGGGCCCCAGCTTGATTTGAGCGGCACATCTTAAATATAAATATGAAAGACTTGCTTTTTGGAGGGAGACAGAAGAGGGATTTGACTCTCGCATGAATTGCCAATGAGAGAACGAAAGAGAGAGAGCAGAAGAGCAAATCTGGGTTTTATCATCATCAAATAAATGCGATTGATATAATAGGATTCTTGTTTATGTGTATAGGCAATTATGCAGAGCAAATACGTCGGTGCACATCTTGAATGTTTATCGAGAGGAAAAACAAAAAAAAAAAAAACAATGTTCCCGAAAAAATGTTGGGGACTTGAACTCGACTCTATACCTATTGGCCCCTATATAGTCTCGCTTTTGTCTCTCGCTTTTTTTTTGCCTTTTTCACTCTTATTTTCGCATGATTTGAACGTGGAGTAAAATGGAGGGGGACCAATGCATTTTCAGAGATAGATTCGCCAAAGTGTATCTTAACGAGATCCGTCCAAAAAAAAAAAAAAAAAAAAAAAAAATACTACACTCACTCCTCATCTGAAACTCGCTTTAGCTCCATATCAAAAAGGATCCTAGTTTCGCGCTAGTACGACGCTCCTGTTATCTTCTCTTTTCTTCTTTTGCCTGGTTGACATCTCAACATCTCTCTCCATCTTCTCTTCTTCTTCTTCTTCTGCTATTTTTTTTCACGAGGAAAACCCTGTTAGTTAATTGCTAGATTTGGCTCTCCGTGCTTAAAGACAAAGAAACCCTGAAGCGAGCTAGTGATCATGGTGTTTTGTTCCTAAAAACTACACGGATTTTTGTGCTATGGTCACTTTGATTCGCGAAGAAATTTCTATAGGACCTTATGCAATTATTCAACATTTCAACTTGGGCATAGGACCTTATGCAATTATTCAATTCAATTCCTTACCCTGCAGTCAGCATGTAATATGCATGCCATGTGGCAGGGGGCAAAGTGCCAGAATTTTTAATGGGAAGCGTATACGGTCGTGGCCGCTTTTTGGGGAACTATCCCGGCATTCGCCTTTACGTGCCTTTATAGGCGATTAAGGGAGGTTATGGGAAACCACAACCAGGATAGCCGACCGGGGTTCAAACCCGGGTCTCCCGAAATCAAGGAGCTAAGCATAACCACTAAGTTAACCATGTCGATAATCCATTAGGCATATCTCGTATTTGGACATTTTGTAGTGAAAGAATCCTTGCATGAGACCCATTGATAACTACATGTACATATTGAACTAGCCAAAATAATCGAGTTGAACGTCATCTGGTGAACCCAAATTACCCAATTGACACCCCCCTTACCCAGTGGCGGACTTAAGGAAAAAGGCCCAGGCGGCAAGTGCTCATTTGCCACCTTGTTAAATTTGCCATTGCCCCTACCCCCTGTCCACACCATCTTAATCCCGCTCTCCCCTGAGCCTCATCTTGAGCCAACGCCAGCTGATGATGTACCCATAATGCACTGCTTAAAAAAACTTATTTTTAATGCGAGCGTCGGGAAGAGGTGGCATTTATGGGGATAACATTTTTGGATGGCAAACCACCATATGTTGTTCTTTGGCTGCGGAAATGTACTGATGGGAAATTTGGGAGCAATTAGTTGAGTGGATCAAAAGTTTTTGCCGAACAAACTCAGCCACATACATTACATACATTTACCCCCGTACCAATGTTTCACCAATGGCGCTGCTTGAGACCAAGCTTCGTATCAAGTCCTGGGATTGGTACCACAGATAGTTACATCTGAGCCACAGATCAAGGTTGGTCAATGAGGTACCTTGAGACGGCAGTTTTCAAAATGGCGGAATAAGTCAAATTTCACGTGCACTATGTTGCCAGATTACAATTCTCATTTTTCCCTAACAATCGTTGCTGTCGAGATACGGATATTGATAAGGAATTCTGGGATATTTTCGATTTTTCTTGCCTGGACGACAGGATGTCGACGATTTGGCAACTGTACTACCGATTTGGCTCAAAATTCGAGCTTCGTCTTATCGGAACAGAAGCTTAAGGTGGGAAACTGTGGTATGGGGGTTAGTCTTATTTGGAATGTGTGACCATTGCAAAATTTTAAACATCGAATATGCATGAATTGTATGTGTTATAAATTTACCTCTATATATATATCAACCGACTTCAGTGCGACATGATATGATATGCATGTACATACACATGTATATAACATATTATTTGTTCCCGCCAATTTTGTTTGGTTTATACCATTTTGGTTGACCCCTGGTTTTTCTCACAGATAAAATCTTCGGAGAACAATAGTAGAAAGAAATGATACCGGTATATAGGCCCTATATACATATGTAAATGTAAATAGTGCATTTTTAATGTTATATATATGAACATGTGAAGAACTTTATCTTGAAGAACATGATATCAATTCATGTCATTTCTCCAAACGGAAAAACAATTACGAAAGGCATCATTATTTGCAAATTATTTTTTTAAATTTTAAAAATTGTCTTAAAAACATGTATACGTATTTACTGCGTGTATGCAATTCATGAAGAAATCATGACTGAATTATGTGCAATTAAACTATAAGCTATGGCAGTTTGAATTCCATCTTTCTTCCAAAACGTGCTATGGATTTCTAGTAACATAGTTAGTTCTCAATCGATTGATTAACTGAAATTATTTGAATGTTACAAAGACATGATCATATAGGAAAACTATTTTTACGTTGAGCCTATACGATGACACGTTTTCACCAGCAATTTCCATTTTTCCACCTATCAATAAAGGGCCACTTTATTCGCTGATTAAATTTTCAACTGGGTTTTTGCGCATCCAATGCTAAATAGAAGAATCACGCCCGAGTTGGTCCCGTATTAAATAATCGACGATCCGGATTTGACTCTTTATATTTTCGAAGAAATAAAGTCTTGAAAAACGGGCGCAGAGAAGCGTAATAAATAAATGATGGCGAATGGCATCTTTCGACGTTTTCACTTTTATCTATCTCCCTCGCATCTAATTATTTGATGAGTCTCCATAATCAGTTTCATCTTCAGGTAAATTCACTCCGCATGCGAATGTCACATCCAGGATGGCAATCTTTTGTGAAAAATGTTAGCTAGCAAAGCAAGTTTTTGGGGAGGGGGATATACATATGCTGCGATACGTGTCAGTGGTTGGCGCTTGAATTTTTGATATTCACTTGTCAGCGTCGATAAAAATGAATTTTTCATATTCATATAAAACGCTTGGCCTATGCAAGTCTTGAACGAAAAGAAGGAGGGAGCGAAAAATCACGGCAATTTTCGAGAATATCCATCTTGACTAATTCATGAATATTGCCGAAAAGTCGCGTGTATCGACGAAACCTACGAGGATGTAGGCCCTAACCCTCCCCCTCCCCCTCCTCCTCCTCCTCCTCCTCCTCCTCCCCCCCTCCTCAATCCTTAAAAGCTGACAACATTGATGAAACTCGAAGGCTCCAAACTTGAAGTGTTGCACGGTTTAATTTAAATTGAAGGGCGGATCTCAAATAACCACGAAAATAAGATTTTCGTCATACGCCAGATAGATACATCGATCGTGTTTAAAGTTTGGGAAAAAATTTAATTACAAGCATATGCTCGTGTTTTCGACTTCAACTTCTTCTTCTTCTTCAACTGATATCTTGTAAACTAGAAGATGAGGCCCAATTTCAAGTCTGTTTATTTATTAATTTCTGGCATATGCTCAGCTTAGGTTTTGAGGAAGCAATTATGATTTAAGGGTATATGGGGAGTGATATAAATAAAAAACTACCAACATTGGGGTTTAACAAATTGAAAAATTTTAAGTTCTGTTTGGGAGATTTGTTAATCGTTTTAAGCGTGAGATTTAAAAACAATAGATCATGGCATGCACCAATTCTATAATATAAATCATAAATCAGACTAATTTCTGGTAAGTTGATAAAATACCATAGAATAAAAAAAATATATTTTTGCATACTAGAAATACAAATGAGGGCAAATGGCTAAAGCGCCGTTATGATATATATAACCACTGATCACGTGATGTAAATGAAGCGCCGCTACCATATATATATGACCATATGGTGCGTGATGCAAATGCATACTATTTGCAAATACCAGTGCAAATACTTGTACATTTAGCTAATTCTAAATTTCAACTCCGCTAATCGGACAAAAATCTCGTAATCATCGATCAGATTACGTCAGAAATGCCAATTTATAATAGGATAAAAAAATGTATTTTTGCATACCCGGCGCCAAAAAAAATGAAGGCAAATGGCAAAAGCGCCGTTACGATATAGTCACTGAGTACGTGATGTATAAATAAAGCGCCACTGTTATATAAAAATTTGACCTACGTCTACTCACGCATGGGCAAATGTAATAGAATTTAATCAATTTATCCGATTTTAATTTCGCCGAAGACATTAAGCTATTATAGTATTCTTGACAGATGCCAATATAAGGGAAAAAAGTTTAAAATTTTAATTTAATTTCTTATTAATGCTCAAAAACTTAATGAGGCTGATAATATATAACTTCCCTTTTTTGGACTGTTCCTTGATGTTTTTTTGAGGTTTTTTCTGGAATAGAAGAGTTAGTTAATCAATATGTATTGAATAATATGTGGTTCTATAATTCACTTTATTTAACAAGTTTGTGTGGTATATTTTTTGGCATTTGCTTCATAACCTCCATAAAGGCTAATTTTCGTCATGTTGATCTCGATCCCCAACTGCAGCAGTTTTGCGACCTTTAGGTGACCCCCTCGAAGTGCTTCGTGCCTCACTTTTGGGACAAGGGCCAATCTCTCGAGAACGCATCGGGGCAAAAGCGAGCTTTGAGCACGCACCCAAAGCCCTTCACCTCAGAAACGAGCTTAATTATAATCCCTCGCAACCCGGTTGTGTTCACACAGTCAGACACGTCCATCGTCCATTGAAAACAGGAGGAGGCCGATTGGGTCCTCTTCACCGCAAGCGTAATCCTCCGCCTTGATGAGCTGCCCTGGAGGGCCTTCTGGGAACTTTCCCACGAACGTCCATCGTTTCGCTGGATGAACACGAGCCCGGGTTTCGGTCATAACGCGCTTGACCAGGCGTTGCAAATTGACCCGGTCCCGATGTGACAAACGCAGCGCATGCGGACAACTTGACATTTTGCAGGAAACGAGAGTTGGCCTTCGAAGGGTCAGACAAATCGCGTTTTCTCTCAGACGTCGATGAAAGAACGAGAAATGATGACCTTTTAGTGTCCTTTATATCAAGAAGTTTAAGTATAAATTTACACGTGTAGTTGTATATATAGAGGTATGCCTTAGGAGCCGTCCATAAATGACGTCACGCTCTAGGGGGTGTCACACATTTGTGACGATGTGTGACGCGTTGTCAGTAAATCATCATGTAATGTTGAATTATTATAAATTCATTCTGCGAATTTAATCACAGATTTAAATTGTATTCCGGTATTTCGTAATTATTTTGTATACATAGTCAGTTTTAATTACAAGCATATTACTTTTACATTAATTTTTAATATTCAGTTTAATTTTTTATGCCTTGCATTCTAACAATTCCAGCTTGTTTTTGCATTGTTTTCATCTTCTTTATAGCTTGATATAAAAAAAAAATTGGCAGAGAAAGTTATCGTAGAAAAAAAAAAGATTTTGAATTTATAGGTCTGCGTGATTTTTCAACCATTTTCCCCTCCTTATAAAGCCCGTAGCGTCTTTTAGTTACTTAGTCTATCTACTCCGTAAAATGCAGTATGTTAACCCACCCCCTCCCCCCCTTTTCTTACACCCTCATATCCCTATTTGTTCCTTTGCTCAATTCTCAGCTTTTGAAGCAACTAAAACATCTTCACTATTTTCCTATTTCATCTTCTTCTTTTACCCCACATTTCATCCCTCATTTCTTCTTTTTTTTTTTACTTTCTATCCCCTGATTTTTCCTTCCTTGGATTTTTTTATTTTATTTCTTCTTATGCATCGTAGCCCAGCAGCGGCAAAAGTAGTGCTTTTTATTAGCTCTCAGGTTTCAACCAAATTTTTTTTTTATTCTTTATCTATCCATATACTGCACTTCTCTCTCAGTGCTTCCAAGATGGTCTCCTATCTATCTTTTTTATTTTACTTGTCGTTGAAAAAAAAAAAACTATTCTGTTTTTAATAGTGATTTACACTCATTTAGAGTACAAGTGCATTTGCCTTTGCGGTTGCACATCATTTTTAGGACTTTTAGTTGCCCTACATGTAATGTGTGGCTGCATAACGATGTGCAATTTTGCAAGAATTTGAAAACGTCAACTGAGTAATGACATGTACGGTACCCATTTATTATTTTGTCTTAGACAAAATAAAAGTGAAGGAATATGCATCCTGGATGTCCATGCTGGAGGTATTTAAATTAAGCGCCGTTATAGTTTGACCACTGCATGTAATTGAATTGCTGTTAGCATATATGCCTGGGGCATTCAGCGTCTAAATTTTAGCCACGACGAAACACAGAGCCGCATGTTTGAGTATAGATATGAAATATGGCCTCATTCGCGTATTTGCACATGGAACACAATTAAATCAATTTGTCGAGTAAAATACTTTACATTCTTTTTATTTGAAATGTATGCTATACCAATTTACTATTTTGTCTTTGACATTGTCTTTGACAAAATAGAAGTGAAGGGATCCCTAACGCTACATGCAGGCTGAATGTATTTAAATGAAGCGCCGTTACAATATGACCACTGAACACGTGATGCATTTGTCCATGGGGCATCCAGCTTCTAAATTTCAGCTACGACAAAACGCAGAGCCTTATGCTTGAGTATATGCACACACATGAACAATTGTATTATCATTGCGCTGAAATGGCTACAGTTACGTATGTGCACATGCAAAACAATTCGATCAAATTATCCGATAAAATGCGTGACCATAATATATGCAAGCAATTTCCAAAGCTGTTTCTGAATGTGTTTCACATTCAGAAATTCATGAAATAGGAAAATAGTGAAGATGTTTTAGTTGCTTCAAAAGCTGAGAATTGAGCAAAGGAACAAATAGGGATATGAGGGTGTAAGAAAAGGGGGGGAGGGGGTGGGTTAACATACTGCATTTTACGGAGTAGATAGACTAAGTAACTAAAAGACGCTACGGGCTTTATAAGGAGGGGAAAATGGTTGAAAAATCACGCAGACCTATAAATTCAAAATCTTTTTTTTTTCTACGATAACTTTCTCTGCCAATTTTTTTTTTATATCAATCTATAAAGAAGATGAAAACAATGCAAAAACAATGAATATATCACATCATGTATCGTGTAATATTTCTTAACAATATGAATGTTTTAAAAAATGTGGGAATGGGATCTGAAAATTAAAGGGATTGAGCAGGTTACCTTTAATCTGAACGAGAACGATAAACACACTATTATACATTCGCATCAATATCGTCGTAAAAATCGTTATGCTCCTCAAAGTCGTTGTGGTATCACGTTAAACTAATGAAATTGCCGTCTCCTCTTAACCACAAACCCATTAACGTTGTCCCCACGCATGCGCATTGGCAAAAAAAACCCCTGCTGCCAATGTTGTCAAGATTAAAGGAAACCTGCGCAATCCCTCAATTAGCATGTTTCATGTAATAAAATCACTATTTATATTATGTTATATATGAATACCCATCACAAACAATTCAATTCAATTTTTCAATTCAATTCAACTCAGTACCCTACAGTCAGCAAATAAATGCCATTTGGTAGGGGGGTCAAACCCATTTTCA
>JAQGCC010002505.1:0-18202 GCA_034698905.1 Xestoiulus laeticollis | reverse complement strand
TTGGCGCATGCGCACTAGAAACCACTTTGACTTTTAAAGTGGAAGTGAAAGAAAAAAGTCGCCGTTTGTAAGTCCCTAGTGAATGCAAAAAACAAGGGTAAAAACAGCGTGGAGCACGGCATAGCATGAGCATAGGCATGACCTTGAAATGCAGCATTTTGATTGGGCAAACGGAAATTCCCACCATCGGAAATTTATAAACACGTTCAAACGAGACCGAACGTGATCAATCGCGATCGGACACGTTTGAACATGTTTTTTTTTTTAAATAATAAATTTAAAAGAATTTATAAACACGTTCAAACGCAATCGAACACGTTTGGACGAGTTGTTTAAAAAATATAAATTTAAGTTAAAAGTGAAGCACATCAGAACAGATGAAATATCGACGGAATTTTCTTCTTCAAAGATGGCGAATGTTTTTTTGAACTTCACTATCACGATTTCTTTGTTTATAAAAATGTTTCTCAGGGATAAACATCGGGATGTTTTTGCATTTGAATAGTTGTTTTTTCTCTCCGTATAATGTATTATCGCATGGGAAGTTGATGTAATCAGGACGGAAGTCGGCCATTTTTCCCCCCGCAGCGCATCTGTTCGATTCTAATCAAGAGTTTTGCTAATTAAGATCTCGTAAAATACTGAAATTGACGAGAAAAATAAGATCGGAATGCGAAAACCATTAAACTTGCATAAAAAAAAAAAAACTAGCAGAGCAAAACACATCCTTTTGCTTGAGATACTGAAATGTGCTAAGATTGCCATCACTCCAAAAAAAAAAATCCTTTACCGTCCCCTCTTCATGACCCCAGGCAGTTTAATTTTACTCTTATACAAATAAATAAACAAGTCGAGTGCATGGTGTATATTGACAACTAATGATTTCTGACTACAACAATTCCATTGTTTTTTATTCAGATGCCCGGATGGAAAAACTAGACATGGACTTGTTTATGTCACTGCAGCCATGTATGGGACATGTTATGCATTCTCCATGTCCAGTGGCTCAAAAAAGTATAAAACAGGACATCGAATTTAATTTAAATTCTAGAATTATAAAATTTGCACATGGATATCTCGTGCGAAAATTCCTTTTCCATTTAAAAGCCTTGTTTGAGGCTAGCTAAACGCGCGTTAACAGCCTAGTGTGGCCTGGGGCTTAAAGAGCCAATTAATACAAATTAGAACACGCGTTACCGTGGTAATTTAACGATAAATGTACGGAGGCCTCAAAGAGATGAACATCTCAGTATGTATATACGGAGACCTCGAAAGGCACTTTGTTACAAACCAAAACACGTCACAAAGGTCTTATATATGAAAACAATTTATACAATACACGTTTTTGAATAAACAGTCGACACAATGAGAAAGTGTCGCTATATTTAGTGCGTCAGATGGCGCTTGTGTCGTTATCTTTTTATGTTCCGACCCTTAAAAACTTAATTTTCAATATTTGTATAATAGTATCGAGGATAAAAAAAAAGTAGAAAAAAAATATTTGAACCCAAATGCGTATTAGAGTAGTTTAGTGCTGGTACGAGGGAGGGGGGTGTAATTGAAGTGGATTTGCAACGAGGGAGGGGATGAAAAAAAAAATACTGGGGGGGTTAAGACATTAAGGCCTCCGTACATTTCGCTGTTTCTGCCGCTGCATTATTTTATTTTATTTTACTTTTTTTTTCCTCTCTCATATCCCAAATTTGCCTAAGTTCAGAGTCAGAGTTAATTCAATAAAATTGCGCAATGGAACTGGAAAATAAATGACTGCATTTGCATGAAGAATTTATGGCGAAAGATAGACAATATTATAGATTCGCTCCGAGGAGATCACTTATGTGATTAAACGAGGGAGCCACCGCTAGGGGAAGGGAACCCCCCAAAAACACATGCCTCAACGTGGCCACTTTAAGGGGGTCCGGCTTGGGAAAAACCTGCAGCGAAATCCACATAATATTTCAATAGAGAAAGATGACGTTTGTTAAGATTTCAAACTTGGCTATTAAGCCAGGGTTAAAATTAAATGCACATTGTATACATGTACATGCATTTGTTAAATATGGTGTTAATTAATATACTGTACATGTACATAACCTTATAGTATCTGTATAAAATGCATATACAGTGGCTGAAAAAACTATTGGTTTCTTTCCCCTATAAAAAATAAGTATTGTACTACCACAAGGGGGCGCTGCACGATTTGTTTTTCAAGATGGCCGCCATTCATAGGTGTAGCTTTGGGCCGCGCCCCTGGCGGCCAGGCCTAAAAGTTAATTAGCGTCGCGATGACGTCATTTAATCCTTCAAACATGGCGGTTGATTAAAACGAAAAAGAGGGACAATTTAGGGTTCGACAATGTGGCGGAAAAACAAAAGGCTTTGATGTCTCCTCATTGTTATTACTCAGACAGAAGGAAGAAACAGAGGATGGAAAAAAAAAGCAACGTTTAACAATGATGCATAAAGTAGTGGCTCATTACTTATATGCTAATTTAGGATGTGGGGCTAATTTGCATGTCGAAGAGTTGACAGAAGGAGACGCCATGGCGACCGATGACCCTGTCGCCACCTTGACCAGGGGCCACCGGGGGCGCCACGATTAGCGGCTACCCTTCCAAATTATGCAAATCGGCGAAACCTGCGCCAAGACAAAAGGCCATAACAGTGGGGGGTGGGGAAGTCGATAATAGTAGGCCATGGTAGAGGTGCAAAACTTGACATCCATACCAACAACAAAAAATGGGGGTATAAAGGATTTCTGCACCAATGTCCGTGAAAAAGCAAAATTTCGATACGGACTCTTCGGGTATACGCTGTTTTTGAGCGAGGCCAATTTATAGGGCATGGGATAACGATGAAAGACTGAAATTGGTATCACTTTCCACAAATTAAAAGTTTTGATATGCACACCAACACGAGATTTCTGCATTATGCAATGTCCGTGAAGAACGTAAATTTTTTTATTGTTTGTATACATGTTAGGGCATCTAGAAAAATGTTATGGAGATGATGATGAAACAACAGCTGAAATAAGCATGGCACAGGTACCAAGTTGATATTCATGCCATGTAAAAAATATATTGTAAGATCCTCTTTACCTTGTACATGTACATGTATATTGAATTTTTCTGTTTATATACTGCATATATGAGGCGACTATATACATGTAGAAAGTAGATGCGTCCACTCTTAACGATTTGTTTACTTTTACTGAGTTTGTTTGCTTTTCTCGATAAAATCAGTTAACAAGACAGTTCAAACAAGTGTTCAAACAAACGAGAGAAAAAAAAGCAAGAGAGCAAAAACCAATTGTAGCCATTGCCCAGCAGTGGAAAAATATAACTACACAATGGTGCATTTTTGTGAATGAATTTCACTTAAAAGTGAAATCCCAAGATAAGGAGGGACTGAGGTATAAAAGTTCCTGCCGAGTGTAAATTCCTACTGAGGTTTGTATTTGCAGATATAGTGTTTTTGTCCGTTTCATTTTGGTTGACCCTTGGGTATGTCTCAGGACTTTTGGTCGACCCCGGGCATGGCTCAGGAATTTTGGTTAACCCCGGGTTTTTCTCACAAATAAAAACCCCAGAAAACAATTATCCCGGTATATATTTGTGTATATACATGTAGAATGAATATAATGTAAAATTATCGATTCGCATGTTAAAATCATGCACAGTTCATGCAGGTTTGTTGAAAGCATCACCAACCTACACAGGGGATTTTCTCTGATGAGACATTGATTTTAGTAGACTAATCAAAGTGTCAATACCGTGCTATCGTACATTAGCTGATAATCGGTTTGTCACAATTTTGATTCTTGGCAAATTTGGTTAAGAGGGTTGCTATATTTATATTTTTAATTTAATTTTGTAAACTGTTAAAAACAAATGTAATGTACGAGGACCTAGCATAAATATGCTATTATTTGTTCAAATTTTTTGTTTATGTATATTCCATTTCATGGAAATATTGCAGTAAAGTTGATAATTGTAGAGTGTCTGGTAAGCTTTACGGGCATATTTTCACGAAATGTTATATACATATACATAAAAACAAACTTTAAACAAATAATACAATATTTATGCTAGGTCCTCGTACATTTCATTTGTTCCTATCAGTTTCTAAAATTAAATAAAAAAAATTAATGTAATTTAGAAAAAAAAAGGCTTATTCTGGTATGCAACTCGTGTATAGGCTACATGTGTTTTCTATATTCATGTATATGCACTGTCCGTTTTTATTCAATTTTGTTTTCATTTCTCTTCCCCTGTCTGGTCCATTATGTCAGATCTTCAACCCATAAGTTTTAAACCAATGGTGGTCAGCAGGTCATTTAGGTCATTTAGAACTCCCTTCCACTTTCTGCACTCACTTAGCCCAATGGGAGTTACAAAGGGCTGTTTAGTCCCTCTCTCGTCTTCTCCCTCGACCCCTATCTTTTATGGAAACAGTAAGCGTTTAAGGCAGTTTTTTTTCATACTTAAATCGTCTTCAAATGACCACTATGAAAATCCAGTGCGGTCAGCAAAATCGGAAATTGAAAAACTGACCATTGTCGAATGCATGGTCAAGTTCAACTTAAAGGTTAAGGTCAGAATCAATAAGAGTCACTGTTATCACGTTGTTATAAGTTGCTTTTTTTTTCTCTCTCTTTTTAGGTAAGAAAACGGTTTTGTTTATTGGAGAAATGCTGCCAATGTTGGATTTTGGTGAGTGTTAAAATTAAGATATACATAGGCCTATAGGGATATTTTTGTAATTCAATACTTGATTCGCGAATGTATTGATGTGAATTTCGAACGTATACATGTATATCTAATGGGGAATTTAAAGTGATCCGATAGGGCACTGAGATCAATGGGGAATTGGAACATACAGCAGTTAGGGATTTCAGCAATATGAGATAAGAAATTCAAATGTATCTGATAAGGACTTCGAACTTATTGGATTTGAAATTTTATTGAATACGATGGGGAGGGAATTCCAATGTATCGATTGGACAGGGATTTTGATGGTACATGTATATTGCCTAGTTATTTCGATTGTATTGCCTAGGGATTTTCATTGTATTGGATGGTGATTTCCATTGTATTGGATGGAGATTTCGATTAATATTGGGAAGATTTTGATTGATTTGATAGATTTCGATTGATTTGGATGGGAATTTCGATTGCATTGCCTATAGGGATTCCCATTGTATTGGAATTTCCATTGTATTGGATGGGGATTTCCATTGTATTTGATGGAGATTTCGATTGTATTGGACGGATTTTGATTGATTTGGTTAGATTTCGATTGATTTGGATGGGGATTTCGATTGTATTAATTGCCAATGGATTCCCCATTGCATTGGATGGGGATTTTGATTGCATTATTTAGGGATTTCGATTGTATTGGATAGAGAATTCGAAGATATCATATAAGGAATTCGAACGTGTCGAATGGAGATTCGAACACTTTTGGTCGCTTAAACATCCACTAATAGCTCTTGAAACAGTTATGATTTCGGGGGCAATTGGGGTTGGGCCAAACTGCGAAATCTGTGATTAAGGTATTTCAATAGCGAGATAAAGCTGCACGATCGATAAGCATACGTTTACGATTACGTGTCATAAAATGTCTTTTAGGGAATGGCGATGCGTCTGTTTTCACCCACGCATGCTTGTTTGCGGTTAGTGACGCATTAATCGTAAACGTATCGTAATCGCTCGCGCAGCTTTATCTCTCTGATAATAGTGGGACCTATAAAGACAGTATGAAAGTCAGACGCAATCGACAAAATCGGCTGGGCCACGGTGGCCACCCTAGACCAATGGTGTACTTCGTCCTTGTGGGTGGGCCAGGATTGGGCACTGGGGAATGTCGAGCGCCTCCTTTCGGCCATATCTGTCCAAAGTGTTTGTCCTTAACCGGACCTCGCTTTTCGATCTTAATCTCTTAATCTGGCTTTTCGGAGAGATTACCAACTTCTCCGCCCTCCCATTTTCTCCCATTTAGGATTGAAATGAGCGTAATGGACGATATTGGTCATCATGGCTGACCCTCGCACCTTTTGCAAAAAAGCCATTTAGGACACGTGTGTTAGGACAGGCGGCCCACTTTTATTGGGCGACGGCCATCTTGGAGATAATAAGACCTCGTTAATTCAAAGAAACGCCATTTCGGGATATATAAGTTTTTGATCGCCCCCGCCATTTTAATTATAAAATCCCCCAAACCGAGGACATAAAAAAAAAACACCGGTCACGCGCCATACAAGATGGCTATCAGTTGAAATATATTTTCCTCACAAATAAACATACATCAAAAGGGACAGCCGTGTGTTTTTGGCTGGACGAAAAATGCATCCGAAATGAAGGCAAATTTTGGCGAAAATTTGTTAGTTTTATTTTATCTGCGGAGAGATCGTCATATAGACGACGTGTACGCTTTGAAACGAATGCCGACACGTCGGCCGGTTGTCCGAGCGCCGTTATCTCGGAAACTACTTTAGATAGAACGGTGTGATACACGCCGGTTTTATGGCCATTTCGACGCCCTTCCGATCGGGAAAAACCGCGACCCTCTACGATGAACCGTGTTCGAGTTATGGGCGACGGAGTAAGGGGATTTCCCCCATTGCTTTAAGCCGGGATATGAATTTGAGTCGGAATATCTCGGAAACTACTTGGGATAGGACGGTACTGTAAATGGTGGTCTTGTGGCCGTTTCGACGCTCTACACGTAGGGAAAATCCCCGATTCTCTACGACGTACGATATTCGAGTTAGGGACAAAACAGAGTGAGGGGGAGTCATCCACGATGCTTTAGGCTGGAGATTTAGCTGTCTTGCGTTTAATCCCTCTAATGATTTACCTTAACGAGAACGATAAACACACTATTACGCATGCGCATCAATAACTTATGCGCAGTAAAAGTTGCATGGTTTTCCTTAATCTTGAAGACATTGGCAGCACTGGTTTTTTTTTTGCCAATCCGCATGCGTGGGGACGACGTTAATGGGTTAGTTTAACGTGATACCACAACGTCTTTGAGGAGCATAACGACTTTTACGGCGTTTAACTTATTGATGCGCATGCGTAATAGGGTGTTAATCGTTCTCGTTAAGATTGAAGGAAACCTGTCAATCCCTCTGATGTCGTCGTCCCTCAATCCCAAACCCCTTAACGTCGTCACCACGCATGCGCATTGGCAGAAAAACAGTGCTGCCAATGTCGTCCAGATTAAAGGAATCATGCTCAATCCCTCTTATATTTCTCGAAAACTATATACACATTACTTAAGATTAAACGATTTTTGTGTAGAGCAACATCAAAGTTATACATTAACTTGAAATGAAAATACATGCATCTCGGAAACTGTTTGAAATGGAAGTGAACTGGTGGCGCCACCTTTCTCCGCCGGAAGTGGCCGTTTGTAGGATGTTTTGGCGTCAGGAAGGGATTGTGCTGTTTTTTTTTTCTTCTTCTGTGGGGATTACGAGGTTATCCTCTCGATGTATTTATAGGAATTATCGAATGAGTTTCAAACCGGGGCTTTTTGGTTTTGGGGATTTTTTTTTTTTTGGCAGACGTATTTTTTGCGGTTATTTTTTATATAGGTTTTGACGAAGTGCACTAATGCTCTTCCAATGTGCCATATTTTTAGAGAAGAGCAGCTGTTTTAATGTGCAAACAGGAAGCCATATTTCATAGGCGAGGATATCAAATTCTGAAGCAGCCCTACTTATTGCCTTACGACTTGCAGCGCCGCAAAGTGGGGTAAAAATCATTAAGGAAAAGAAAAAAAATATATACTTGGTTGGGATGGGATCCCGAATTCCCCCCACATCGTTTAGATTAACCCATCCTCTTGGGGTTAAATTGGATATCAAGTTATTATTTTTTTGTATGAACTAGATCGAAAACAGAATCTGTAAATTCGTCACATTGGATAAATTCGATGCAAGATCTATATAGTCTAGACCAGGGCCACATTTTGAACCTCATATAACCAAAATTTGCAACGCACTCCCATCACCTGATTGGTTGGATTCGATCAGGTGATCGGAGAGATCCAATCAGGCGACGGGAGTGCGTTGCCAATTTTGGTGACGTTCTTTAAAATTCAGGGTGGCCACAGGTCAGGGGGGAAATAGTCAGAGAAGTCGGGGAAATTTGTGAGTGGTCAGGGATATTTTCCCAGATAAAAGCAAAATGCTATTCCCTACACTCAGTCTGCTAGCAGCTCCATCCAATCCTCTCAGCTGCTTTTTTTTTGCATTTGAACCTATCTTGTTTCTTATGTTTTCTTATGAAATATCAGTTGTTCGTTTTTTGTTCTTTTATGTAAACGATTGTTCTCAACATATGATTTGTTAATTTTTCCCCCTATATTGGACATGCGTCCCACAGAGAGCTAAGTAGCATGTGTACATAACAAGCAGCAGTTATGTTGAAGTTGTTAATAATGCTTTTTTTATTCTTTAAAATGTGTTTGATAAAATTCAACAATACCAAATAAAGTGTGCTTTCCTTATTCAAATTTACTTTCCTTCCCTGGGAAACAATTTCAAGCCCTTATAATCCAGCTGGACTTGTAACAAAATCTGGTGTTTTGCCAAGCATCTAATTGCAATTGCTATTCTATTTTTCATTATGACAAACACATGTTTATGCATTAACGAGTAAGGTTTGGTCAGGGAATTTTGGATTTTAGTCAGGGAAATTGAAAATGAAAATATTGTGGCCACTCTGAAATTGTAAATGAGCTCATTAAATGCTTATAGTCACCTTAGTATGTAATCGAGTAATTTAGCCAGTTATACAATGTAGTTTTGCAGCAATTAACTGGAATTGGGGAATGTAAGGTGATCCACGTGGGATTTTTTGTTGTTGTAATGAACATTTTAACCGGAAGTGACGTGTTTCGTCATCTTTTGATTTGTGTGACTGTTGGTGCCCTCTGTTGGTTCCCTAGCTCATAAATTACCCTCTTTGATAAATTGAGATTGCCAATGGAAATGACAACCGATGGCCGCCATGTTTTTTACTTCTGATATTTTACTCTTTTTTTTTACAAAAAAAAACCAACGGATGTTTTTCTTGTAAATTTTTTTTTTGTTTGAAACTGCGGGATATTCGTTAGAAAAATTTCCCCAAAATATATTTTTGTTTTGAGGATGGATGACCCTCCATATTACACCAATCTGGTTCGTTAAAGTCCTGTTTTCAGGGTTTCTTGCATTTCTTTATGCATATATTTGGGCTCCATATATAGTGTTTAGAATAATATAGGGCCTATACTGTATGTTGTACAATAAATATACAATGTATGTTTTTTTAATATGCTTTTCAATTGATTAATTAAAGCCATTGAGGAAAAACACATTTACAACATTGAAAATGATGTGGAGGGCAAAAATAACATGAAAAGCACTCATTTTCACTCATTTTGTTCTTTTTTCAATTATTTCATTGTTTTTTCAATCATTTCGTTCTTTTTTCAATCATTTCGTTCTTTTTTCAATCATTTCGTTCTTTTTTCAATCATTTCGTTCTTTTTTCAATTATTTCGTTTTTTTTTCCAATTATTTTGTTTTGTTTTTGGTCATTTCGTTCTTTTTATCAATCATTTCGTTCTTTTTTCAGTCATTTTGTTCTTTTTCTGGCTATTTCGTTCTTTTTTTCAATTCTTCGTGATTTTGTTTTCCATTTCGTTCTTTCTTTTAATCTCGAATGGAATTCCCAATGTCCTTATCATTTTTTTTAATTGAGGCAACCTATCCTGGATAAACCAAAGCAGTCGACTTTATATAGGGCTCTGAAATATGTCCCAATTAACCGGAACCCATCGATGTCTCTCTTCTTCCACTGTTTAGAAATGCATATGGTGTGTTCATGGTGCACCAAGTTGAACGTTCCCGTCCGCATACCTGCGTGTGCCTCGTGGAAGGGGAGGGTCAAAGGTCAAGCCGTCCACGTGACCCCATGCGATGCACGAAAATCCCTCCGGATTTATTTCTTTTAATTTTGACAAATGATTTGTATTTGTTGTTTATCCCCGGGACAGATCGTTAAATTCATAAATCGTTCAATGACTTTTCGTTTTTCTGTAATATATAGGCCTATGGGCCATTAACCTCCACTTTGCCGTTTCAACTTTGAAAAAAAAACAAATTGAAAAACGTTCAAACAACATGCTTGGTGTTGACGAAAACGATGACTTTTCGTCGTCTTGGACACCTCAAAATGGGTGTGAGAGAGGGTGTGAGTTGAGCTTGGGAAGCTTCACATACTGCAGTATACATGTAATACATGTACATGTTCAAAAATGTTGTACTTTTTGCTATAAGTCTATATCGAACAGTTTTAAGAGTCCAAAATCGGTCTTTTATGACGTAAGAAAGGTCTCTTTTAGCTTTTCCTTGATCTCAAGTAGTTTCAGAGATATTTGCAAACAAACAAAAACTACCAGTTTGTTAATAGTTTTTTTACAATTGTATACATTGTATATATATAAAAACTCAAATAGGGAAACAGGTTTGACTATAACCACATCCACCTCAAGTATATTTTCAGAGTAATAATGCCTGATTCCCACAGGACGGAATCAATTCTGCTAACATCAAAAAAGTTGGTTGTGTTTCAACTTCTATCTCAGCAGCCGGTTTTCAATTGAAGTGCGCATGCGCGCAGCGAGCAGATCACTTATTTCCGTCCAGTGGGAATCAGGTATAAGTACTTATACAACATAATTTCGACACTATACATTATACGAATATCATGCAAGAGGAAGTTGTTTCCTCCCGATGTGTTCGATGATGTTGATTTCTCGAACACTAATTCCTGTTTTCGGAGGAGGTCACGCTGCTTGACCCCTGGACAGCGTCCGTAAATCACACCCTGTGTTTCTGTTGTTCTAACGCCATATTTCATCGGGGATTTTTTCGATGGCTGAACAAAAATTCCTCCGTTTTCGTATCTTGATTTTTCAGTCGATTATAAATCACATTGAGGACGAGGAAACGACGAGAATACATTTTGGAAAAAGTGCAATCGGTCATATAGTGGATGTTGTGTTTTAAGTGCAAAGTCCTAATCCGGTTTTACCTACAAATCCGATGTTTTGAAGAATGACGGGGGGCGAACACGTGCCTTTTTCTCACAACTTTTGAACAGTCAACTGTTTGAGTTGCAGTGACAAATCAAACCTTCTTTATCAACTCGTGTCTTGCCTTCTATAGTACAAAACCATCTTTTTCAAAACATGGCACACGGTCTGAAATTGTTGAGGCACACCTCGATTTGACAGCCAGGCCTATGTGCAATTCGAAACTGTCGTTTACGTTCACGTAGAACGCAAGGCAAGTTATCTGACAGCATTGTCATTTTCAATGTATTTTTCCCAATTTCACGTAAACGCAAAACATGCAGACGAGGTTTACGTGAACGTATACATAAACTATTCGACAGCCAAGCAAGCCTATACGTGCAATTCGAAACTGTCGATTGCGTTCGCGTCAAACTCAAGACAAGTTATCTGACAGCATTGTCATTTTCAATGTATTTTTCCCACGTTCACGTGAACGCAAAGCAGACGAGGTTTACGTGAACGTAAACTATTTGATAGCCAAGCCTACGTGCAATTCGAAACTATCAACTACGTTAGCGTTGAATGCAAGACAGCTATAAATCTCTCTATTTAAACAACTTTTTATTACGTTAATTCCATCCTCATTTCGTTCTAGAACACTTTCTGCCTTTATCACTTCCCATTCTATAGTTTAAGAACATTCTTTCCCTCCCATGTCCCCCATACGTTTTTATCGGATTGTATAACGTTGTAAAAGCAGCAGCTCCATCTAACGGCTTTTTATCGCTTTTTCTCGGCTGACTGTGTTCGGTAATTAAGGGCGATATTTGTTTAATCTCGGTAAGGAATGTGTCAAAAGCTCACGTTTCGTCTATTTAGCATCCTCTCTTCGTATAGAACGAAACGAAATAAAAAAATGGCGGGGAAAAAAAGCAAGATGGCGGCCATATTTGATGAGCCGATAGAGTCGGCTTATCGTCTTATATTTAACCCTTAAAGCTTGTATACGAGACTCAATAAATTAGCCGGTGTTTTAGTGAAAAAGAGCGTTTGGAGGAGGAGGAAAAGGAGGAAAAGGAAGAGGAAAAGGGGGAGGAAGAGGAGGAGGTTTGTTTTTGATTTGACGTTGATTAATGGCGATTTGTTAAAATTCAATTGAACTTCTTCTGCTATAATTAATCCTCCATTTTTCAAATTTGACAGCGAAAATGGATACGCTATAGCGTGTAAACACCTCTGCTTTTTTAAAAAATTTAACACGTTGGTGAACGGCGACATTCCCCTAGACTTAACACGCCGTGTCAAAGGATTAGATAGAATTTTAGGAGGAAAAAAAAAAGATGGCGGCGGTGCGAAATGCTTCTTTTTATTTCCGGAAGTATTTTCCTCGTCGTATTAACTTGCCATTAATCAGTTATCGGGTTTTCGGAGGGTCGAGCGTTGACGGGCCGTTAACGGTGTCACGTGATGTTTGTACGAATAACAAGATGGCGGGGCGTGCTTAACGCTTCATTAACGCCTGTGATCCAGGCTTAAACGTATACGGTTCATTTTATCTTATGGAAATTTGAAACGAATATTTGGAGTGTATACATGTACATGTACATTGTATAAAAATATAAAACACTGCATACATTTTTATATTATATTTCACCCGGGTGGAAAAAATAGATACATGTACATGTATTTATTAGAATTTATTAATTTATTAATTATATAATTTTTTTTTTATATAAAAAAATATTTGAAATTTTTCAGGTATGGCTGCATCCAAAATTGGCCACATATACCGCAGATGTACATGTTGTATGACATATCTAGACATATACAGTACATTATCTGGGTATACATGTACATGTACTGTATGCAAGACGGCTTAATCTCCCTATTACATGTACATGTATATAAATGTAGGAACGAATTGTTGTAAAAACGGAATTCTAATAATTATTTGAAAAATCCTAACTTGGAAACCACTGAAGCTAGAAGTTTGACGTAAACGAGGAAATGGTTCAGATTTTGAAGGGCCATGATTCTTTATACCAGGGATCCTCCATTTTGTGTATTTCGCACAAGTTTCCGTCGAGGATAAAACTTGCGAAGAAATAAAAAAAAGTAGAACATTTTCTAGGCTAATTTTCATCGTCGTAAAAAAATATCACAAAATAATAATAATAAAAAGATGAAATTTATGTTCAATTAAAACGCGGAACATTTTAATCGCTGAACAAGAAAGATGAATTTTATGAGAATCTCAGAAACATTTGAAAAATGAATGCTATTTCCAACGGCTCGGAAAAAGTAACGACGGGCGGAGCAAAATGAGCTCGCTTTTACGACGCTGACCTTTGCATATCAAAAGACAATAATTAAGAAAACAGAGAAAAAACAATAGAAATTAACAATGGCTGCTGCCGAGGAATTCATTCGAAAAAGGAAACAAAACGACCGAATTCCAAACGCAAGAATGACAATTGCTGTATACAAGTACATGTACATGTAGTTGTTGCTTTTTTTGGTAGAAAAGTTTGAGAAAATCTAGGGAAATTAATCATCGTGTTTATACATGTATTCACATGTACATGTACGACTCCGCCATTCGTGCATACATTACAACGGGTCTCAGAAAGAGCCAGTATAATGTACAATGTATAGAGGGAGAAACATGAAGAAACAATTAATATAGATTTTGCAATGTGTTGAATGTACATTGTACTGTACATGCAAGTTTGGAAGAAAATACAGTATACACACTGTAGCTAAAATGGAAATGATAAGTTTTGAATAACGGTAGGCCTATACATGTACGTGAGAAAAGTTGAGGAAATCAATTGATTTTGTGCACCATTTATCAAATACATGTACATGTACATCTTGTTCTTTTGTATTGAAAAAAACCGATAAATTCGAACGAAATTTTGCTCATATTTAAAAACATATTGCATTAGCCCCGGGCCACACAAGGCTGTTTCCGCCCGTTTGGCTAGCCAAATGCGCGTTTACAGCTAAGTGTGACCTGGAGCTTGGTGGTGATGCCATCCCTTATGGCATCACCACCAAGCCGCCATGTCACCACAAGCTCGCCATACTGGCGGGCACCCTGCATCCTACAAAATAAAATTTGGACAAATTTACGGAAGCTCTGAGCGGACTGCACCTATAACGGTTAGGAAACAGCATTCCGAACATTCCTTAGGGTGACTTGTCTGCTCTGTAACGCCTCCGTAACCAGAAATGTGTACAAATGATGACAAAATAGGGACATAATAGAGGGATTGATAAAGCTTCCTTTAATCTTAACGAGAACGATAAACACACTATTACGCTTGCGCATCAATAAGTTACATGTATGTCCTATAAAATTTGTTATGCTCCTCAAAGACGTTAAGATATCATCCTAAACTAATGAAATTGTCGTGTCCCCTCAATCACAAACCCATTAACGTCGTCCCCACGCATGCGCATTGGCACACAAAAAAAACCCAGTGCTGCCAATGTCGTCAAGAGTAAATGAAACCTATAACCAATCCTTCTAATGTAGAATGGGTGAAAGCGTGTTATAATGTACTTTCTCGTAATTGTCTTAAGCGAATTTGGCTTGGTAAGCAAACGCTCTTTTGCATGTATGTATTTTGCAAATGTTGGCAGCCGGCGTTTCCATTGTCGTTATTTTCAATTGTTTAACGAAGTAAGACTTTTATCGTTTTTTAAGAAAGCCTGGCGTCGTTAAACGAAATGAATGGTTAATTTTAATTGCGTTGCGCGTGTGTGTGCGGTAGTTGTTAAGGGGCCGTTGCGACAACCTGCGACGTGCTTTTCTTAACGGCCCCCAGAAGTACTAAACTCGGTTAAAATCCCATTTCCACAAAATTTTAATAACAATTAAAGAAAGTCTCGTTTTCCCCTTCTTCCCTCTCGAGTGCAAAAATGGCGGCGGTCAGCCTTTCTTCCTGGGGGAATTCCCCTTGGAGGGGGTGGAGGGAACGCTGCCATTTTTAGGCAAATTCGAACGGCACCCAAGGGGAATTTCCCGTAATTAACCGCCTTTTAAATGGCGGCTAATAGGCCTTTGGGGGGCCAGCGGAAATGACGGAATTGCGGGGGGGCTCTGTCCCCCCAGGGTAATTCCATAAAAGAAAACGACATTTTTGTTTCCTGCACCTTTTCCGAATTATTGTTATTGTTATTATGATCGTCGTTTTCGCCAAAAGTTATTTCTCTGGATTTTTAATTAATATGAAAAGGCACGTTAAGCGGGGAGCTCTCTCTCTCTCCCCCCCCCCACCCTCCATACCTTTTACCCCTTTCCCAACGGGAACGGACCGACCTGCGGTAAACCCGTCGTCACGTGGTCGTGACACGGGTTTTTGAACCAATGGGAGAAGAAGATTACCCAGCTTCCGACCAACGGGAAAAGTTCGATAATTTTGGTTTTGATGGGGTTTGTTTTTGGAGGTTTTTCAATTTGGATTTTTGGGACCCAAAGGAGTAGATTTAGGTTTAAAACATTAACTGCTTGCTATTTGCCCAATTTCAATAGAGAGATTAAGCTGTCTTGCATTCAACGCGAACGTAAACGACAGTTTCGAATTGCACTTAGGCCTGGTTGTCGTATAGTTTACGTTTACGTGTACGCAAACCTCAACAAAAATTATATGCATGTACTGTACAGTTTATAACATGTTGCCTAACATGTGATAAAATAACTTTGAATTCTTAATTGACTTTTTTTCTATTTTTTTAAAAAATAGTTTGATTCAACCTCGATTATCTGAACTTTTTGATTTTATGAACCACCTCTGGTCCCAATTGGTTCATATAATCGAGGTTCTGCTTGTGTATACATTAGATGTAGACCAGGCTATAATGTTTTTAACACACATCGATTGCAAACTCTTTATTTGAGGTTCCCAACGTGTGAAGTTAATAGAGAGATTAAGCAGTCTTGCGTTCAACGCGAACGTAAACGACAGTTTCGAATTGCACCTAGGCCTGGTTGTCGTATAGTTTACGTTTATCGTGTCCGCAAACCTCGTTTGATTTGCATTCACGTGAACGTAAACGTGAGAAAAATAGATTAAAAATGACAGTGCTGTCAGATAACTTGTCCTGCGTTTACGTTGAACGCAAGACAGCTTAATCTCGCTATTTATTAGAAAAAATTGAATTTTTAAAAATATCATGTTTGTGAAATTTATGTAAAAATACAATTAAATTTCGAGTTGGGAAATTCGCTTCAATGTGCACTATTTCAATTTTACTTCTCGAATTAAGTTAGCACGAACCACCCAATACGAATTTTCGTGATTTGTGAAACAAACAAACAATACTATGATTAATTGAAAGAACGAAAATCTCTAAAGATTAGCAAAAACGAACAAAAAACAACCATTTTTTAAAAAAAAAAAAGTTATTTAACACGGTATAAATAAAAGAGGATTTATAGGGCGATTTTGGAGGTGTTTTTGTTAAAAGGGAGGCTTTCGTTTATTCCTTCTCTATAAGGCGGTTGCATTCAATGCACTGATTAGTTATTCAACAAATAAACCTGACAAAATGGCCGATCCTCTAGTCACAACTCGCATTATTAATCGGATATTAACACACACAAAAAAAAGAACTGACCAATTATCGGAACACCTTCGAAGGAACGCCACGGGTGGGCATTAAACACAGTATACGAGGGACTCAAAACAACAACACACCTGCGAGAACCTCCTTTTCAAAAACGAACAAAGATTTAAACAGATTTAACAACAACAAAATCCAATGATTCATTAAACTTATTGCACGAGTTGTGCAACGGAAAATTAAACCTGAAGGAATAGCGAGATTAAGCGGTCTTGCGCTCAACGTAAACGCAGGACAAGTTATTTGACAGCACTGTGATTTTCAATGTATTTTCCGTACACGTTTACGTACACGTCAACGCGAAGCAGACGAGGTTTGCGTACCACGTACGTGAACGTAAACTATTTGACAGCCAGGCCTATGTGCAATTCGAAAATGTCGTTTACGTTCGCGTTGAACGCCGGACAAGTTATCTGACAGCATTGTCATCTTCAATGTATTTTTCCCAAGTTTACATTCACGTGAACGCAAAGCACATGGGGTTTGCGTACACAAGTACATGTACGTGAACGTAAACTATTTGACAACCAGGCCTGTGTGCAATTCGAAACCAAAGTTTACGTTCGCGTTGAACGCAAGACAGCTACATTAAATCTCTCTAATGTTTAACAAGTTGGAATGTTGGTATCACACAGTGTATGAGAGAGATTATTTGAATAATCAAACTTTTTGATCCTAAAAACCAATTCTTTATTTCACAAAAATTAAAATTAAATATTTATAATGTCATTTATACACACCGCCAGCAGATGGCGATGTCGTTCCTACTGTATATGCATTGGATGGTGTGGAAAAGTGGTTTCAAGTGCATTTTTTTCAAGTTTAAAAGAACGAATTTCGACCTTGATTTTTCTTGCCTGTTCACGTTTTTAATGCACTCATTACTCGATGCAATAAGTACTCATTGTGAAAGCTCATTTTCTCGATCTGGATGACAATTTTTTTTCTCCAGTTTTTCATTATCGGGGAGCTCATTGTTGTCTCGACCTAACCCGCGATAAATAATACTACTTATTTCCTTTCAAAGTGTTTAAGCTTTTGTTGTTTCGTGATGTTAAAAACAAGATTCCCTCGCCATTTATAAACCACGACACTGACGTTTATTTCGTTCACGCAATATACCCTCGTTAAATTTATCCCAAATTAAAGCCAAAACTACATATTGAAATCCAAATTCTATTTTCATCCGCCATCTTAAGCATTCCAAATTGGCTTTCGTTCGGCTTAATTTGAATATTTGAATTCCAATTAAACCCTGATCAATCAATGTCCCGTTGCGTAATGCCGATGTGCTTAACGTGGCGATAACATCCCTTTTTTCTTCTTTCGTTGACTTTTCTCCGATTTTTAATTGCTGGATGTTTTGACCTGATTTGCTTTTTTTTGTGGATCCGCCATATTGTTTCATCATTCTGCACATACAATACAAAGATTTTATTCAAAAGATGAAAAGGTGTGGCAAGGTACAGAGCGAACACTAATAGCCAACCTGGTT
>JAQGCC010002504.1:0-18209 GCA_034698905.1 Xestoiulus laeticollis | reverse complement strand
TATTATAACAAGTAGATTTTTTAAAAGTATGTTTCAAAATTTCCCCATAGGAATGGGGATGTGCAGTTCAGCCTTAACGTGGGTTGCTGATAAATTCTCGGTGTGCGACAAATGCGCCAACAGCATGCTAAAAACATGCAAATGACTTCCCTATGTTTAAATGGCCGGCAAATGGAAATTAGGTTATTTACTTATAGGAAAGAGGTATTCTTGACCATTTTAGCATTAAGATTCTATCCGATACATGTATATGGAGCCAGTCATCCACTTCCGTATTTATGATATTATCACACTTCTGGTAGAAAGCTGTCAAAAACTAGGATATAATGTTATAACTAATGATATAGGGTATATGTTACCATGTTAGGACCATAGCTTTTCAAGCCGTTAAAGCTCTTTTAAATCTGATATAAACATCGAGCGAACAGACTTGTGTGTAGGTTGACAGATTTATCATCGAGTTTCTACTGCCGTTGGCAAATTGCTTTGATCATCAGAAATTTCCAATAACAGTTTAGGACCCCATGGCAGATCAGGAAATTGCTTTCATTGATTTTGTTTTGCAAAAATAAATTTCAATTAAATTTGGTAGTTGAATTGCCGTGGATCGATGACTGGATATTAAACTTTACACAACAATTGTAAATAACATTCTAATAAAAAAATATATTTTAGCAATAGAACTACCTGGAATTGAGCTGTAAATGCATATAGAGAACTAGTCTGAACGACAAAAGCTAAAGTAAACTTGGTAAACTAAGACGAAAGTCTCATTCCATTGGCTGGCCTTTGAGGAACTTTTTTAAGAGTATAATTAATAACTCAAATATAAAGAAACCTGTAATATGCACCGTGTATCATGTTGCATTGCAAATGAGGCAAGCTATCGAAACTCCATTGTAAATAACATTTAGATGTTTATTTTCATGGTCAGAGAATAAATTTTAATATAATTTTTCTCACGCTGATCATGTTTGTGTAAATTATATACTGCATTGTTAATAAAAAATGAGCGTCAATTGGCAACATTTTAGCATCAAGCGGTGTTTATAAGTGTTTATAACTATAATTATAGTGAATGCAAATTTAAATGGTGGAAATATAATTTTCCACTACTAAATGGTAGAATGAAACAAGGGTGAAAGTTCGATAATAGTTACAAATAACACCTACAAGTTCTCGTGTGAATTTTGAGATGTACATTTATATCGTTAAAAAACTTAATGAACATGCATGTACATGTATATCTAGTTTAAATAATTAGGTTGATTCTTTGGTTTAGCCATATCTTTCTTTTAATGGGTACTCTCAAGGTGTGGAAACTTAGCCATGCTAAGATAGGTTTTGCTTAGTTGACAAAAGCTTGAGTGGGCTGGACGAGCTTGTGTTTTGGCGTCAATGATTATGTTGTAATTTCGCCTCATCTATTAGCTTTAATTTCACGTATAATGATGGGTATGCAGACATGTTGTGTTGTGTTGGTCAAACAGGAAATTGGCCAGCCTCCGTCACTACTGACTTATCCAAAAGTGACTGAAGAAGCTAAGTTTCTCATCGTGAGCACATCTATTGTTCAAAACTTTTCAATTTTGATATCTTGCAGCACTTTATCAAGTAAATCCCTAAAAGTTGTTTATTTTCAAATTTTGTTTAATAACTTTATAACTATGATGCAAGAAATCGTAATTTACCCCCTGAGCTCATGGGTAAGGATTATTAATTTTGAGATTATTCGAAGGCATGTTATCTCCATTTGGATCAAACTTAAGTAAAATAATCTAAAAACTACAAGATTAGTTCGACGTCTCGTGAGTAAAGGCTCATCAGGTTAATTAAGTGAATTCCTCACCTCCCACCTGCACATTATTCTTTTAAGGGTAAAACCAATTTTAAGAAATCACTGGTAAAACGTGACAAGCTTTCCTCAAGGATATAGGCCTACTATAGAAGTAGCACATTTTCAAGATACATTATATTTTTTTTTATAAAGGAGAACGTGTAAAAAAATAAACAAAAAATTAGAGCAAGCAAAAGTCAAGTGAACAAATTTAGAAGGAACAAGTTACATTTCTGTTGATAATTTTTGTACCTTTGCAATATGGCGTTGTCCTGCCGACCCTTATCTGTGACGTCATGAATAGTAGAATTCCTTTGGAGAGTACAGCCCCCACTAGCACTAGTAGGAACGTCAAGATATAGGCTATGAATTTCACTATCTTCACCAAGACTTCGTAGCATTTTTCGTTTCCTGCGTGATTTTCTTCCACCGGAACTTCCCGAAACACATCCCACCTTTGTATTTGGACCGTGCTGCGACGGCTGATGAAACAAAAATCAAAAAATGCATATTAATTTAACATAATATACATGTATATGTATTTTTTAACATGACATCCAAAGATTGCATTTTACCTGCCCCCGTAAATGTCGTCATTGTCCGGCGAATTGACGTCATATAATTGGTCAGTGCTCAAGTGGTCAGCAAAGTGGGCTCCGATGGTGGGCATTTCGTTCAGGGATTTGATCCCTGTTCCAGGGAAACAGGTTCTCCCGACTTGACTACTTCCGGCTGAAGAGGGATTCTGGAAGTATACAATTGGTTTATTAGATGTGTTTCAATGAACGAGACTTAATTATATATATTTTTCTAGCAATCATTGTTCATCTTAGTTACTTTCACTGTACACAAGTTTGAGAAAATATTTTGATTGGATGGTATGATTTCAAACTATTTCAGTCAAACAAGTGAAAACAGATTTAAATTAACTGAGCAATGTTACTGTTCAACAGTATGTGGTGCTTTTAATGGTAAATCTTAAAACTTTACCAAAGAATAGCATCTGAAAAACTTTCCCAAGTAGCATAGTGCACAATATTGGACCTCGATTGGCCGAATATTTTAGCAATTGTTAAATTGGCAAAAATTGGTCAATGAAACCTTTATTGGATAGTGGTCCAAGCTTACTAGATAATACTGGGTCAATATTGTGCTCTTATTTTGCATTCAATAGCGGGCCTATATTAGCCCAATTTATTTGCCATTGTTATTTCAGTTACATATTGATAACATAAGAGGACCGATATTGGGCCTATATCTATCCCATTATAGGTCCATTCATTGCAATATATTGGCAATTATGGCAAAATGTTAACATTGCAATATTGTGCCTATATTGAAAAATGAAGTTTGAGTATAATTGGTCAATATTGAGGACTTACTGGGTTGATATGTAGAGATAATTCATTTATCAACAACAACTATTTAAACTCTATGCAAGTTTTCAACATCGGCTGTGGTTGCATACCCTCAAAGATTCAGGAATAATGATGTTTATATTCATTTCATACATGCCGCACTATTTGTATAATATTTAATGTATAGCTATATTGAAACCTGATTTCAGTGAAATCCTTTTTTTTTTGTTATAAAAACGATATTCTTTGTACAGTCCTCCGTTTATAAAAACTTGTACATTTATAATGTACATTTTGAAATATTCGACTTATTTTGATATTTTTCTTAGTTAATTTACAAAAGAAAAAGAAAAAACGGTGGAATCGCTTTCGGCCAAATACTGATGAAGTACATGTACAACTAACTTGAGGCCAAGCTTTTTTTCCAAAATAAATTCTAAAGATATTCGGTTCCGGCTCACCGCCTTCGTGAATCATCCGTTACTTGTTAAAATAATTATGTCAAGCTTCACTATTGCATAATTCTTGCATAACGTTATTTTTATCAGTGGATGAGCATCCGTTGTCCACATAATTCTGGGAACAAATTAACTGCAAGCTTGATTTGTCATATGAGATGATGAGATAGATGCCTTTTAAAATTGGAACTCAACATTTGATGCACCACTGATGCTATTGAAGTTTTTCTGATGCCCAATATCATACATAACCTATGATTTCTGTCCCATTTATAGTAGAAGAGTTTGTAGTCTCAAGTAGTCTGTTGATTTCATTTTGAAATGTTTTACAACGATTTCACGATTTTCTGCTATATAAATTTTATCCAAATTTTATCGGTTAGATAGGAAGTCATGAGTGCTCTATTTACTAATGGTATTAGATTTTACCTAAAACCAATTTTTTCACGAAAACTCAAATTATAACTTTTTAGCCATAACACTTAGGACAAAATGTCAAATTAGGCAAAAGACGATAATGGTCTTTTTGTATGTATTCAATTGTTTTAGTCTTAATTCGTAATTATTTAAAATTGTTACAATGTTTTTAAGAATAGAGGGGAAGCGAAAAATGGTATCTACACTGCAGTGAAGCGATTTACATATACTGTACATGTATTTAAATTGTAGAAGCTTATGGAACCGAAATTTTCACTGCTGTGCACCATTGTACTGCAGAGTAGCAACCAATTGGCATTTCCTTCAGTTCTTAAAAACATTGTAACAATTGTAAATAATTATTTGTCAATGAAGACGAAAATAATTGCTTTCATGCAAATATACAATTCACGAACTTCTCTTTCCTAATTTGATATTTTGTTTTTAATGTTATGGCTAAAAAGTTAAATTTGGGTTTTCGTGAAAAAATGGTCGTAGGTAAAATCTGTAGTAATATTAGTGGATCGAGCACACATGACTTGCTATTTAATCGTATTAATAAAATTTTTATAACTATAAGAATTAAGAAAAAAAAAAGTGGGATAGCTAGACTTTTGGTCAACCCTGTATACACCAATTACAATTTCTTAAGACTTTCCGTTTCAAATTTTGCTGACATTAGTCCAGCTAATTATGAACATTATAAGAACTGTTAGTATGTGTTCGACGTCACATCAAACAGCTTACTGGTGGTCCAGAAAGTTTGAAAAGCAAAAAATGTTAGAAAGAACAATATCGGTCACAACCTACAGTTGAGATGTCAGATGATTTATGTTTAAAGATACTATTTAAAGGCTCATCAATGGAAAGTAAATGACAAATAGGTAAAATTTTATGGTCATCTCCTGGTAGGGGATATTGCCAGAGGACGCAGGTGACAAAAGCGCTACAGTTATAGGATTTTGTGAGAACAAGTATCCTAAAAACAGGTGAATCTGAAACGTTTCAATTTATAAACTTACCAGACAACGAGTATAAATAGAATAATGGTCTTCCATTCGAGATTCATATAGATCGAAATACTTTAACCATTCCTGTATGTATTTTTTCATTTTGCATTCACTAATTCTCTTCAATCCATTATAACACTTTGAATTCCATATGGTGAGATTAATATAACAAATAAGCTATATTCGGAAGTAGATTCTGCGGACTGCATTGTTGTCCGATGCCCCAATTTTCAAACATAACGAAAATGCTTCTTGAATTGACTGATTATTATTGTTGATTTCTATTGTTATTGGTGAGAGATAAAAATTAAAAGAGGGTATGCATATAAGAAGCAGGTGGGTTTGGAATTCTGCTCTTTATTAGGGAAATTTGTTGACAATACGATAAATTTCATTCTTATTCCTGAAAAATGCCCGACCCTAACAAAGCTGAAATGCATTCTAGTCTATAGCACAATTACGAACTGTGAAAGTTTTTCGCCCCAAAAATTTCCCCAATTGTGTCGTACTTGTATACTTTTTTCCAGAGTACCCCCAATTCAAGCACTCCACCTCCCTCTACCCCTTTTACGCCTTTAAAAAATATGAAATGCAAAATGGGTTTGAAATAGTTTCACGTTTGATTGCTTATCTCGGTTGAATTGAAATTTTTTTTTTTGGTTTTTCTTGGCCTTCATCCGATCTAAATTGGGTCAGTACTTGTCTGGTACCTGTGCATTTTTGGGGCGAAATGTGGCCCACATGAACCACCTGTACACCGTTGCTGGGTTAATTTAACCTCTCAAGGCAGTCACGTGACTGCCATTTGGACGTGAGCAGTCTATTTATCCGTTAACTTATTCTTACATGTTTGCCTTGGACACAAACAATGTCCGATTCTGACCTCGAATTTCAATCCAAATAGCGGACAAATTGATTTTCCTGCCTGTGCAAACACATTCCTGTAAACTTGTTCATTATACAGGATCGTGCTTTGGGTTTTGAGAATGATTAACCCGTTGCTTTGAGAAACAAAAAAATCGAGCAAGGTATGGAACTTGCTCAACCAGAAACTTGGTTATCTAGTGGATGTGGTTTTCCTCGTTTCCTAAAAAAAGTTTCATGGTATTTAACCGTTTTTTGAATCCTTCCTTCGATGATTGTTGAGGGAAAACGCTTTATAATCTCTTGAATTACTAAAGTCCATTAAATTGAAAGCGATATTGATAGAGAACCGAGGACAACCGAAGTAGAAAATCGAGCCATATTTAGCAAGTTTCTTGATTTCCTTGTTGAATTCAAAATGTTAACCCATGCTTCACTTTTTTTGGATACGGCCTACAGATTTCTTTCTATACTTGTACACTGATAAGTACTAAATTGTATTTTTTGTATCAATGCAACGGTTTTCTTATAATGTTCTTAGATACACAATATCTATGGAAATAATCCAATCCTGCTTTTCCGGATATTTCATTTTTTATAAGGAAATGTTAGAGATTAAAGTACTGCTTTCGAAAAACAACTTTGTTCACTAACTGTAGGCCTACATATGATCCATGGCACACTAATGTGATTCCGCTCTAAGACCATGAAAAAGGATTTTGGTTAAAAAACATTATCGTGATATTGGTATCTGGTGATTTCAAACATAATTTAATCCTCATTTTTATACAAATTATTTTTCAAACAAAATTTTTCTTGTTTGTTTGTACACTGTAGTTATTTCCAATTTTTCATCGTTAATTTATATTTGCAGAATGTTCTACATTATTTTTAATAAATCAATTTATTTTCAGTAATACATATGTATGAAGTAGAAATATATTTAATAATATAATAAATTCATTTACTATGAACGGGGGATTGTATATATACAGGGTGATCAGGCACTAAACATGATCAGTAGTTATTTTAACTGAAATTAATGAAGGCCAGGTCATTTCCAGTTGATGACAATATTTTCAAATGGCAAACCCTAGGTTTTCATACAGATTCGGATCATTCACATCAAACAACTGGACATCATTAATTTAAGTGAATACTGGTAATTTAATTTAACCATTATCCAAAACACATTTTGTTTGAATCATTTTTCGATCAAATGCTTTGTTTTATGTTATTGGCAAAGGTCACGTTAAGTGCCTATAACCCTGTATTATGTTAGAAAATTTCAAGTCGACAAGTATATGCAAGGGTTCGGAACTTCTTGTATTCATTTTTACCGTATCTGGTACGTGGGTAAATCATGTCGTCCCCGAAATTCTGGAAAAAACTAGTCCTTGTCACGACACTATTCAAGGATAAATGTTTTTAGAACCTATATAAGACCTTCCTTGTTTAGGAATTGCTCTAGTTAAGTTCCAGGGTGTTGCGGATTAGCATTGATACATCTACCCATAAAATTAAAATAAATACTCATTACTTAGGCCAATCATTTGGTCACTTTAAGGCTGAATTTAACACTTCCCTTCCTTATGAATAAATTTCTTGACGAGCCCAGCGCATTTTCTAAATAAAATTCTGGGGGTGAAAAATTGGTAACAATACAGTGTTTATAGATCTTGCACATAGAGACCATGTTTTTTTATGAAAATGGCCCTTAAATTTTAAAATAAATAAATAAATAAGAATAAATTTTTAATTTCACGGGGATCTCTCACGTGGCTAAGTCTTTGATGCCATCTGGTGTTAGTTACAGGCGTTTTTCGGAATTTGAATTTTGTTACGAGATCAGCAAATTAATTATACCAGTTAAGGTGTGTATTTTAATTTTAAAGCATGAATTATTTATCCAGCTAGGGCACATATATATATTTATATTAACGTCTCTTTAATATTAAGCAAGTAATCAATAAATTTTGGAAACTCGACGATAAATTTCAGGTAGCTGACACCAGGTAGCAGCAAGACCATGCAAAACACCCGCGAAATTAAAAAAAAATCTTATTTATCAATTTTAAAAATAACCAGACATTTTCATAAAAAAACATGGTCTCTGTGCACTAGATCTATGAAAACAGAATTTTTTCCAATTTTTTTGCCCCATGCATAATTTTATTTAGAAAAGACGCTGGGCACATCAAGTAATTTCCCCATAGGAAAGGGGGTGTTTAATTCAACCTTAAGCAATAGATTATACATATCATTCACATCCTGTTATTCCCATTGACAAATTTGAACTTTTTTTTAGAAAACTGAACATTACTTTGTAAATGGTTTACATTGCGCATAGCTGTACATGTACAGTATATATAGCGTTTTGCTTTTAGATAAAATGTACATTATATCAAGCTGTAGCCTAATAATATTATTAGGCCACCTAATGCCAGCACACAATGCATCTTTCTTGCTTGGCCAGTGGACCGTAGTGTTGCTCACGTTTCTTGATGAGCATTCACGTTTTAGTTTCCTCCTATCCTCATTAAAAATGATCAAGTCAGGGACCAATTAATTCACGATCAAAAGTTGGTCCGTAATTTCCGCTATTTATAAAGGCTGATTTTTATCCCTGTTTAAAAAGGGTTCACGTTACTGTTATCTTATACGTGATGGGTGTGGCAACTAACCATTCAACAACAATAAGTTTAGACGTTCATCTTGGACATAGTTTTCCCTACAGAAACTAGAGCAGAACAATGCAGATAAGATATTGGTTTATTAGAATAAGCATAGAACTCGAATTGCCCAATAATCACGAAATACCTGCAGCTACCTAACTTCCAATTATTCTAAGTTTGTTCATTTCCGGTTTACACGTCAGTCTTTCGTTCTCTTAACTGCTGTTTTTTTATCGGTTAAAATAAAAAAAAGATGGCACAGTTTAATTGAGCGATCACAGGCAATTGCGGTCAATTTTTAATGTATTTCTTCTGATTTTTATGCGTGGTATATATTTGAAATTTTCATTCGGCAATCGTATTCAGACAGCAAATGACCCCAGGAGAAATGTTTTTTTCTACACCTTGGTTGACCTACATACCACGAAGTTGCCCCCCTTACTTCGTAGGGGATTCATTGTAACAGCTATTTTTTTTTAATTTTCTATCTCACAGGTATTACCCTAGATTTCTATGACCGTTTCGGTTCTACCTAACGGTAAAAGTACAGGGTGAATACTGGTAGGGTGTTTTTCACGAAATCTAAAACCACAATTAATCAACCGGTGCGCACCTTTATAATTTTCTTACAAAGTAGACAATGAAAGGAACAAAATTTTACACAAAGTTTTCTTGTACATGTATCAATGCTTTGATTGTTTTTGGGTGATTTTTTTACATATAATTAAATTACAGAACAAAAATTCGGTATAAGAGTTAATTGTTTATTGTATAAGAGGCTAGTCTTGTATAGTCTGTTTCGATTTGTTGTCTAGAATACCCGAAACAGTAATATTAAATTGTTTTTACTTATCTCAGTGGCCATTATAGGTCAAAGCTGTTTAGTTTTCCAAGTTTCTTCAATAATTAAAGCACTTTAAAGAATTCAAACACATTCTTTCGAAATTCGAATGTATTTGTGATTATTTATCATTAATAAACAACAAAGAAAGTGTTAATAGAGAATAATTGAAGCAATTCTACTTTGAGGGATTTTTCTTATTCTGTCTTGCAGAATTCATGTTTGCAACAATAAGTGTTGTTGCAAATATACTGATTTTTGAAATTTCTGAGAGCTTTCTCAGTTTAGAAATTTGAAAAATATTCGGTGTTTGAGAGAAATTAAGAAATGAATTCCTAAATTTCTGACTATATTTTATCATTTTAAGCAAACATGGAAATGCATTCATATTTCGAAATTATTTTTTCGAGAATTTTAATTTAGAATTTTACATATATACTTTTAAAATAGTCATAAATATTTTAAATTTGTATTAAAATATGTGAAATGAAACAATTTATTCATTTACTTGTTGTTCAATTTTTTATGGCAAATTTATTATGTGACTCTATAGATGATTGTTAACTCAAAAATGTGCTGCAATTCAATTATGTGCATTATCTCAACGTTTTGAACTTTAAAAAATTAGGAAAGCGTCTCAGTCACACACCATTTAACATGCCATTTTAACGGAACAGTAATTTGAAGATTATCTTAACTTTATAAAATGTTCACATATTTATCTCTAATTTTGAATTTTCTATAACGCTTGCTCTTACCGATGGTTTCCTAAAAATTGTCCATTTTTTTGCAATTTATCTAATGTATTTCAAAATATTGTAAATTCTTATATGAAATAAGATTTCTTTAAATTGAGAAACTGTTTTGCTAACAAGATTTCATGCAAAATGACCTTATCACAAAATGTTACAATACTACATGAAGTTTAGCCGAATAAGTGTATGTGCATAAACATATTTTTTTAATGAATAGACATTGTAAACATTGTGGCACAGAACACTTGAGCAACCGGTCATTTAGGTGTATACATGTGCATGTATTAAAAAAATAGTGACTAATAGTAAATAGTCGAACGACTTAGTAAAAGTCAACGACATTATCGCCTATAATGTTTTAAAGTTTTCTGGAGTTTTGATTCCCCGGCTTTCTCCAAATTCAAATAGGTACCTTCAAATACATTATATAGGTGACTGCAGCAATGATGACTGGAATGTCAACACCAAGCAATCTCAATTAAGTGAAGCTGCCATTGAAACCATTTGGAATAATCGGAATTTAATTGATTCCGTATTTTATTAATAATCTGAAATGTATAACAGGTATCTTAGCCGAAAAATAATTTTACCGGCTTGCATGCGCTGACGTAACCAGGAATTTGTCCGAATTCAGACAATATACATGTAGCTAGAATTCGTGAACGAATTTGTATGAAAACGTGCACATATTTGAGTATTCAATGGAAGATACGTGTAAAGTACAAACTAAAATTTTAATTGAAATCCACGTCAGATCGTGAAAGATTTTCATGGGAGAGCATACTGTATATTATACATACAAAGGTAGCCCTACGGCAATAACCATCCCAATTTCCACCAGGTAGGGGGTGTAGCTCACTTTTTAATTTTTTTTTCTGCTCAAAATGAGGACAGTTATATGGTTACTTCATAGGGTGGGGAATTGATCCAGTTTTGAAGTTTTTTTATAAAAAAGCGACTTAATGTTTAGGATAGATTCAGGCGTGATTCAGTACAAGTACATGTACATGTAGTATAATGTATTGTATATACAATTCGTATTATCTATTCAAAGTTAATCATGGGTTTAACATTCCGGAAACTGGATTAGTTGAAGGGGACCTCTAATGTCGTTCGTTTCTTGAAATACAAGGTTATAGGTTAGACCACGGAAGGCCTTCGGTTTGACCACATCTAAAAGACCTTCAAAATTAAAGGGGTTTCCAGACCCATGCAGTAAGACCTCTATACCTCGCCTTTCTTTCCGTTTTGCGTTTATTTATAGAACTGGATTGGGTGGGAATTTCCCTCAGGGTTTCTCAAACCTAGTGATTTAATGAACACATGAGCTCGTATTTTAAAAGGAAATTGTTAGTATTATGATAGCGATTAAAATGTGTTTATTCTGAAGTACGAACTTTATCGTTATTGTTTAACTGGATTATCTTTGGAGTGATTCCTTAAGTATCATATGAGAAAAAAGCAATGCTAAAACTACACGTATAACATTTATTATGGAGAAACATTTTTAAAAATGCCTTACGTATACGGTACTCTTAAATCACCTGGGCCACAATTATACATATGCACATTTCTATTTCCATCTATCCAGTATCATATTTTTTATATTCACTATATAATCACTATAATTAAGTTATTGATTATGATTTTTTTTAAATACTGACTTTGCTTTTTAAAAATCATTATTTTTCAAATTACAGAGAGCACTTTGTATTTACTGATTAAGCTTAGTGTGCCATTTGACTATACAGATAATGTGTGTTTTACGTGATGAGAATCATAAAAACAGTCGATTACATTCCGTTTTAATTACCGGTTAAGATAATCTAAGGCCGGTGCAAGTCACCATCTTGTTGGGGAAAAAAACTTGCGATTGTAGACTAACCTTAATTGGCAGTTAAAGTTTACCGTTACCTTTGTGTGAAATTTCACGTAAGCGGCAATAATTCGAGAATCGCAATGAGGTTTACATAGTTTTACATCCGTTATTAAACTAGACCAATGAATTTTTTTAATAAAATCGTGTTTTTCATAATGAATTCTGTACATGAATTTGTTCTTGAAATACATGTAGGTATATTGCAAAGATTTGACCATTTTAGTCCGTTGCATAAGATAAAGAAGAAACTCTACTTAAGGCAATTTTCAAGCAGTCATGTCCTAATGGTATTTTTTTAAAGCTTACGATCAACTCATATAATCGAGTGTTTTTTTGATCAAATGAAGGTTCTCCCACGACAATGATATTAAAAAAAAAACAACTAAAAGGCAATATACCCACATGAGTAGTATATAGTGCTATATACTACTCACATGTGTTCCATAGAGAACGTACAATAGAGAAATTTTATTGGTTTCTAACATTCTATTGATCATATGTCTATTTTTATTGGCATGATCATTGAACATTAAATTAAAACAGTTCAAACCAATAGAATACAATAGTATTTCTCTATGATCTTATTGTCAACAATAGAAACCAATGGGCCAAATAACAATAAAAACCATAAAATTTCTCTATTGGTATTTTGACCAGGGTTACAATTAATGCACTTTTATAAAATGAAAATATTCTTTTCCATTTAAGACAAAATATAGTTACTAGTATAGGGAATCATACAGCTAATATACATATTTAAGTAAGCATCTAATGTTAAATTTCGAATAAGATTCCAATTCGCGGTAAAGTATTAAGCAATAAATGAAAATAAATGAAAATTTAAGCCGGTGACAAATCTATTGTAACTTTAATTAAAAAAATATTTTAAGAGTCTTACATCAAACGATTAATCAGTGGTTCGAATCAGTGGTAATCCATTAACTCCATTCAGTTAACTTTGGTTCCTCTCCAGGGATTTGGCACACAAAACACGCGAGTACTTAATCCGATTAACTGTTAATGACCATTCACTCATGTATTCATATTTGGTGCAATATAGGTCCTGTTATGGCACTGGAGCAAGGAGGTGGAGGCGCCCCCTATTTCCTAATTCTCCCGGGAATGCTCAAGCAGCTGATGTTAGCGGTCGGCGATCTCGGCCACGAATGACAACGAACTCTGATGAGCAACTTCTTCAGAACTCTGAAAGGGGGTTAATAGAGGGAAAACTGAAGGTAAGGGGCTTACCCTAAGGGGTGGCGAGAACTCATTAAAGCGGTTTAACCAGTTGGTTAACGAACTGGAGCAAATAGTGACAAGGAGGACGGATCGAAATGAAAGGCGGAGCTGACCAGGAAATAAGCCAATAATCACATGTGAAGAGCTTTTTTCCCTGTTTCCTTCCTCTTTCCCGCATTAATATGAATATGTAAGCGCGGAGAAATGGACAGAAACGGAATCCAAGATGGCCGTCGGCGCCGCCATTTTGAATCGATGTTTTCGCGGGATTCACAATACATGTAAATGCTCCGTGACACTTCAGAAGTGTACATAAAATGAGGAGAAGTGTGATGTAGGATGGTTACGAGTCCAGAATGAATTGTGGGAGTTTCTAGCTAACACCTGAATGCCTTCCTTTGCAAATATTTCATCAGTGCTAACGAGAAGATGCTGAATACCTGATGGCTAATACAGGTGTGCGTGTGCTATAAAATCTTGCAGACGCTTTTGTGCATGTGTAATAAAAATACCCGTTAGTCACTTTAATAGCACGAAAACGAGTTTTAGCATTAATCCAGGGCATGTATGTTTGACGTATCAAGACCTCACTATACAGCCTTAGTTGTGTCATTAAATTTTAATCAATAAAAAGAAACGGCCATTAGGATGTACCCCACTAGCTAGTCGTCTACTAAGTCATTACCAAATTATCGATTTAATGCTAACAACCTTTGGGACGTCCATTTCCATTAAAAAAAAACTGTCTGAACTTGTTGACAGTATGCAAACTGATGGATTGTTTGTTGATCATTTCAACGCAATCTAAATACTAATAAAATGCTGAGATTGAAATTTTGACGTCTGCAGTTGATCGTTTGCTAAATGTAACTGCACTTTATTGAAACTGACCATCGCCGTTGTTATTGTCGTTGTTGGATTTTGGGTCACATGTACATTTAATTGTGCAAAATGTGACATCATCGATACATTGAGGCAACCTTGTACATGAAGTGTTAAATTTCTTTCTATCCTTGTTGGCTATACATGTTGGATAATATAGTTGTGCATGTAGACCTTTAATCAGATCGATTCATAAAACCAATTAAGGTATTGCCCCAAAATTCTTAAACCAGAGATGCTCCTCATTGTTTAACCGCGGGCAATAAGTCATTGCGAAAATTTAACAGTGCACAACACTTGTCACCCATCCCATTAGCAAACACCAAAAAAATGTCCTTAATTTCCAGGGTATTTAAATTGCACAGTATATGCTTTATATCTATAGACTTAATTAAATTAGGGCTACCTGATTTTTAATATGTCCATAATCTCATTAAATTTTAAAAATGGGAACTCGTATAGCTAAGCACTCCTGAATGACACTTGAGCACATTGAAAATTGAACACTTGTGCAATACTCGAATATTCGAAAAAGTATCGTGCACAACTGAGTTGACCTGAGATCTGCTCGATTGTGCACAATTTTCAATGTGCTCAAGTGTCCAGAAGTGCTCAGCTATCTGAGTTCCCCTAATGATTCTCCAGCAATGAACTCCACAAGCATGCCAGACTGATACCATTCAGCATATATTATTAACTCTGACCAATTTTGATTTTACAAGTATTAGTGTCCTGTTTACTCAGACAAATATTTGACAATAATTCGTGAACCGGGCATCTTACTCATACATTGTAGGTTCACAATTAGTATAACCGAGGACACTAGTGCCATTAGTTATCAAATCCTGTTAAGTCTGTTGTGCAGGCGTGAGTCAGAGCTGGTCCTGGTTTCATGCAATGCCCTCTGGCCATCGTCTTTCGTTTTTTTTTTTTTTTTTCATAAATGGCAAAAGTAAGAAGGAGAGTGATCTTGAGTGCATGAGCAAGGTGCATATCCGCCTAACCGATGCTGCTCTTACCCCTTTCGAGTCACCCCTGAACGAAGAGGGAATCCGTGGGTGACTCAGGTATGCACACCGTAACCACCCACACCGAGCATTCCTGCAGGGTGGACCGTAGATGGAAGTATCTCACCTGACTACTCTGGAAAAGTAGCAACCTTGCTATGGGAGGGAATGAAATCGGGACAGAAATGAAAGTAAAATTTTGAATTTTGGACAGCAGAACAACACCGTTTTTCTATCAATACCGTTTACAAGCAAGTGTTGGCCTCCCCCTCGTTCTATGAGTAATTCTTCATAGTACAATTTAAAAATTCCATCCGGGTATTGAAGTCCTCACGTAAATGCCTCTTAAGCTTTCGTCTCCTCTTGAGCCCTTTAACCTTTTCTTTTCCTTAGCGTTGGCCCACCTTCCGTAATTGTTATGTAAAAATAGAAGGTCATTTTTTTACCTTGATCATAAGCATAGGGTGGTGTAAAATATAGACAATAGGGAAGTGTTCAATCGGTAAACAAATCTCCATTTTTTAATTAATATTTAACAAAAAGATGTCTGTTTTTGGCTATGAGGTTTGTCTACATTCATGGAGGACCCTTCAACCCATCACACACAATGAATTTCAATCTTGTCATTAAAGACAATTTATAAGCTGTTCCACCTTTGCTTCGTAACAAACTGCATTTTCAACACTTTAAAGTTTGTTTGATTTCTGAGAAATGCATGTACATGGTACAGTAGCTTGAAATGACCTTTATGGTTTCAGAATTAAGGTTAAGAAATTAATTTTTATCTTAATCGATATCAGCAAGACCCACACCAGTTAACATTAAATGTGCATGTATCTGTGAACTCTATATCTCAGACACACTATATCAAACATGTATCAACTTATCATTTTGTTTGCGAACAAGTGATAACTTCGATTTTTTGACTTTGTGACAAGGTTTGCTCAATATATTTTTGTATAAAATAATCCATGCTCATTGCATAAGAGACTTCATAACTGATGAGATTACTGTACATACGAAATCGTTATAGCCCATTTGAAAATTCTAAATCTTGTTGAATATACATGTATATACGTTCTTGGTGAAATCTTATAAAATACTTATAAAATACTATATATTATATAGTCTCACTTGGTTCCATTGCTTATTTAAATCCTAAGAATTACATAATGTATGTAGTCTCATTAGGATTTTCCATAATCTCATTATATTGGTTAGTTTTTGATTAGTTGACGGAGGCTTAAGTGGGCTGGCCAAGCTTGTGCTATTATATAATGTGGCCCCAGTGATGGCGCTATTATACATGGCGATATTGTGATGGCGCTTCATCTATTAGCTTTAATTTCACATGTAATGATGGGTTTGCAGATATGTTGTATTGGTCAAACAGGATATTGGCTCCTCTCAGCCTCCGTATCTACAAACTTAGCCGTTTGTGGATAAAAAAGCGCTAAGATTAGTAACTGTTAGTTTTTTTTCTATGAGATCACTTAAGATTATTATCTGGCTGTGGAACAAAACTTGATCAATGTTCAATAAATTAAAGTGCACTCACCCCGGTTGACCAAAACTGACCACTGTCCTGGAGTGGCGCTGTTTTAGCCTAAATTTCGATGCAGTTTTATCCTGAAAGTGTGAAGTTTCGGCATGTTGAACTTGACCACTGGTCACCGCGAAAAAGCACCACTTTCCCTTAAAAGTTGACCAATCAATGCCCGACGATACCGAGGTGGCGAAACATCGCTAAATTTGGCCAAAGGTGCGAGGGTGGCCGCCATCTTTGATGAGTGCCGTGATCCAGTGGGCCCACCGGGGTTTGCACCCCGAGGGTTGAAAGGTCAAGCACTTGGCTGGGGGTAAACAACCTAACCGAGACAGCACCAAAATGCGTGTATGATGTTGTTGTTTTTTTTTAAAAAAAAACTTAAGAACGTCCGAGGGAGAACAGGTTCCTTCTTCTTTGACAAGTTCGGTTAATATTTTTTTCAGGTATTTCTCTAGAAAAGTATTTGCTAGAGGGAGCCACTGACGCAAAGACAATTTCCCCTAAACGAAGGCCATTTTCCCTTTTAAAGAAAGCTTGTAAGGATGACATCATGAAAAAGGATGATAATATTAAATACGAAGGTTGAGTGCTGAGCATTATAAGACGTTACATCATCGCCATACAGCACTATAGGTTCAGTGGAGAACAAAAAAAATTGGAATGATACATGCCTCAATGTTTTTAGACTGTAAAAAGGTTTTCCCACAGACACGAATTCGTGAAACATTTATTCATAGTATGCGATGCATTTTTCTAACACCAGGAGGGCTGCATGCTTTGATTTTCTGTAGGAATTTTATATAAAAACGAATGCTGGTTTAACATTTGTCGGGTTATGTATGGGGAACTTTGAAGATATTCACCTATAGGGACGACGTGGAGTGCATGGCTTAAAATTCCTAATGCACAATTGATAAGCAGCATTTCCATAACAAGTTCAAGGAGTTCCACCCAGAACCTTGACTTCCGTCCACAATTATACGTCATTTAGGCATGTCCATATATTTTAGTTATATCGCATTCGAGGACTTGGTTTTTGGTATCCTACCTTCTAACGCAATTCTGGTTATTCGATTCCAAAACTGCATTCCCGTGACTTGAAATGGTGTTCAAATCGTTATTCTTATTATGCAAGTGTGGGGAAATATTCCATGCGGAAACTTTAACACTAATTGCTGTTTTAAGTTTAGTGGAAAAGGGGTTAAATCAGAGGAACATGACCACCCTTATTACAGTGATTTTAAGTGAACTTTTGCCTATATGGATATAGTTAAAGGTCTTCCGTGTTATGTATATATAAACGAGTACAAATTTAACGCTTTATTAAGTAACAGACCATAGTGAAACCCACCAAAATGGGGTTTACCAGAGGGTGAAAGTTATCTGACATGGCCTCCTTCTTAAAAATGATTTTAAGGCAAATTGCACCTGTTTTTTT
>JAQGCC010002503.1:0-18210 GCA_034698905.1 Xestoiulus laeticollis | reverse complement strand
ACGAATCATGACTTAAGCACTCGTATAAGCAGGCCTTGATTCAAGTAGTACTTATTTGACGACTATGAATTCCGGCCTTAGTGTGAATTTTGTAACGTTTTTATTGATTTTGTCACAATTAGCCTTAAGGCTAGACTATAGGCTGTTTCCGCGCGGTTGACTAGCTTCAAACTATATGTTAGGGCTTCTATAATTATAATAGAATTTTCACACACGAGATAAGAATATCAAAAGTTATACATGTATAGTAGAAATAGTAATATTATAATTGACAGGCTTTTTGTCGCCCGCGCGGAAACAGCCTAGTCTGGTCAGGGACTTAGCCCCAAGCCAGACTAGGCTGTTTCCGCGCGTTTGGTTAGCCTCAAACAGGGCATCGAATTTAATTTTAATTGCTGGAATTTAAAAATTTGCACAGGAATACATCTGGTGCGAACATTCTTTTTTTTTAATGGAAAGCCTAAATTGTTTGAGGCTAGCCAAACGCGCGGAAACAGCCTAGTCTAGTCTGAAAAAACGTGATTTTTTTTGGGGCCAAATGTGCCATGCACTGCCTCCTAGATATATATATTAATCCTGCCTTGGCAATCTCGTTAATGAGACGGTAGCAATATCGGCAGGAATCGATATTATTCCACCCCCCGAAATTGCGTCTGGGGGGGTGAGGAGGGTGGGGAGGTGGGGGGAGGGAGAGACAACTGGACATCCGGCAATTTGCGAGTCTGGTTTTGCAATATCTCGTTTTGTTGACAGTGGCGACGGTGGCGCCAGTCGCCCCCCGGGACTACGGCCGATATTGGCCGGGTTGTGGGTAAACATGACGGCCTAGGGTGACACTTATTGCCGGACCCGAGATTTACGACCCCACGGGCTCGAGTGGCGCCACCTCCGGGGAGTTTTCTGACCACCGCCAGGGGGGTGGAGGGGGGGAGGCGGAATACCGGAGGAGGTCGAGCAAAAAACAACCGTATCTCGTGATTGAATTGGGCTAGACTCGTCCGGATTGTTGCTTTCGATAGAGTGTGGATATTTGTACAAATCTATAACTTATAAAATTTGTCTATCTCAAGTAGTTTCCGAGATACGAGCTTCGGAGTTGAGCGATTTCAAAAACGCCCCTTTTTTAAACATGGGCAATGGTGGTGAATACCGGAAGTACCGGAAGTCGTTCAACTCGCGGTACGATTATGCTAGAGTCGTGCGGATTGTTTCGTTGGATAGAGTAATAAATACACGACAAAATCATGATTTACAAACAATTTCTATCTCAAGTAGTTTCCGAGATACGAGCTTCGGAGTTGAGCGATTTCAAAAACGCCACCATGGGCAATGTTGGTGAATACCGGAAGTACCGGAAGTCGTTCAACTCGCGGTACGATTATGCTAGAGTCGTGCGGATTGTTTCGTTGGATAGAGTAATAAATACACGACAAAATCATGATTTACAAAAAAATTCTATCTCAAGTAGTTTCCGAGATACGAGCTTCGGAGTTGACCGATTCTTAAAACGACCTATCTTTCCCACGTTGTTTGGTTCGTCAATATGGACGAAAATCCAAAAAACCGCTGTGTGTGGCGGATGTGACGTCACGAATGTTTGACATTTACTTTGTAGATTTCGAAGGTCAATTGTAACAACGAGCTAAATTTTTATTTACTCATGAATTTCAGTCTTCAGAAGACGTTGCTGACCAATCCTGAGAGTCCTAGTCCGTCCGTGCCCCGCCCCATCTGGAACCCTCTTAACCCGACCCCGAGTTTCTCCGGGAGACCTTTGACCCCTGCTTCGTCTGGCACTTCCTCCGTCAACGGACTCAACCCTTCTGTCCCGGACGACCTGAATATGGAGGACGTGGCAGCCCTGTTTCTCCAGCCCAAGTCAGCCGCTGACATGGAAGCCAAATGTCAAAGGTCAGTTTGTCGAATTTCGGAGGTGTTAAGTTGACCTCTGTTAGCTTGACCCCAACGTCGAAAACCCCCTCGAAATCGGTTCGAAATTGACCGTTTAAAACCCGAAATTGGTCAACCGGAAGTGAGCTGTTTTAAACGACGCTTTCTGACATGGAAGCCAAATGTCAAAGGTCAGTTTGTCGAATTCGGAGGTGTAAGTTGACCTCTGTTAGCTTGACCCCAACGTCGAAAACCCCCTCGAAATCGGTTCGAAATTGACCGTTTAAAACCCGAAATTGGTCAACCGGAAGTGAGCTGTTTTAAACGACGCTTTCTGACATGGAAGCCAAATGTCAAAGGTCAGTTTGTCGAATTTGGAGGTGTTAAGTTGACCGCTCTTAACTTGAGCAAAACGTCGAAAACCCCACCGAAATCGGTTCGAAATTGACCGTATTAAACCCGAAACACTCTAAACCGGAAGTGAGCTGTTTAAGCGTCTTAAACAACGCTTTCTGACTTCCGGTCAAGCCAATTAAAATTTAGACACATCCTTGTTTGTAAGCAAGACGTTTCCACGTTCTTATACACGCTAAGTAACGTCTTACTTACCCTGCTACTCTTGTCTTAAGTACATGTAGTTTTAATTTTTTTAAATTTAAAATGAAGGCACGTGCAGCACGCGATGCTTATACATGTATATAACCGGAAGTTGCTCAAATGGTGACGTCATTGTAACACTTGTCTTAAATCGTAAATGTGGTTTTTTTTTTTTTTTTTTTTAATAGGTTGGAGCGCCTGGTGGCAGTTCTTCGCCGGAAGTTGCTCAAATCGTGACGTCATTCTAACCGGAAGTTACGTAGTTTCACATTCTGTTAGAAAAAAAACTCATACTGGACTCTTTGTTTTCGCATAATAAGCACATAAAAAGGTCTTTTTATCTTACACACTTCCATGTAGAACCAGTGTTTTTATACAGTTATTTCAAGTGCGATCAGGACGCCACCTGGAATTAAGCATGTTGGCGCTCCTAGCAACGGACTATAATCGCCCTGCATGCAGGTGGGCTTGTTTATGGCGGGGTCAAAGGTCGCTTTTTGTCGGCTCCCGCCACTTGTTAAAATACCTTTGTACTGCATCCGTTGCTAAGGAATTTACACAGTTGTTTGTGGGTGTGCCAAAAACATGTTTTTATTGTACTTGCCCTATCTCAAGTAGTTTCCGATTTACTATCTCAAGTACGCACCAAGATGTGAGTAACCACTTGCTTACTCCAATGCCTCTAACTCAAGACGTTTCTGTAGGTTTTTTTTAACTTATTAGAATTTATGAAAATACGTTTCATATTGTACACATTTTTAACATACATGTACATGTATAAGAGCTCGTAATTCAGGGAAATTCCCTTAGGGAATGACTGTTTTCTCGGTGTACGCTATATCGAGAGCAAGCCTGTAGACATTATCCAGTCAACTAATTTTTTTTTTTTTTTTTCATGTGGCGTGCAATCACGTGACTCACGTGATGCGATGACAGTAATATCTATAGCGCTCAATCATGCCATGAATATTAATCAGGATATGGACTGCCATCACGTCACGTGAGCTAACGTAATGGCACGGATGCTCACGTCACGTGGGGGAAAAAAAAAGTAGAATGCATTTTTTACAATTGTATAGCATGTACGGGACTTATAACTGTTATCACGTCATGCTCCTCACGTCTCGTAAAAAATGCATTTTTTTCACTTGGCGTGACATCACGTGAAGTAATGGTTGTCTGTAGCCGGCTTTATATCCATGTCACGTTTGTGCGCTTGATGTGATTACAGCTGGCTACAGACTATCATCACGTCACGTGTTGTCACGCCGAGTGAAAAAAACTGCATTTTTCTGATAGCATGACGTGATAACAGGTTTGAGTCCCATACATGCGTCTACCATGATATACAATTGTAAAAATGCATTCTACACTTCACGTGAGCTCACGTGATGCCGTGAAGCATCACACAATTGTCCACTTTTTTTTAATATTTAGTTCTGTAGAGCGCCCCCTATATAATAAATTAATTTAGTCTGTTTATTATAAAAGGTGTAAATACAGTATGCATGTAGTATTTTTTATAAGTAAGGTCCGAATGGGGCCGTGCATGCAGAAAGGCACACGAGCGTTGATTGGTCCGTTGAGACGTGCTGCTGCATGACGTCACGAGCTCCAATTAAGCCTCGTTTTCCGTTTTAATTAGCAATTAACTAGACGGCTAATGGCTCCCAAAAGCAGTTGTCGCCTCGTTGGCTGCAGAGGAGCGACTCTTTTAAGCCTAATTAAGCCACGCGATCGCTTATTAATTAGTAGAACGAGGAAGATTTAGAACCACCTATGACGTCATTCAGTCATTAACACGTGGGTGGCACATCGAACGAGGTCAAAGGGTCAGCGTATGCATGCGCACTTGGCAAACGAGGATATATACACGGTGGACGTGCACACTCAAAACATTACAAAATATAACTCGCATCATGTTCAATGTGTGACAATGTGACATCAAAGACCACCGTCACGTCATGTGAGCTCACGTGATGGCACGATGGATTTTTACAACAGCATGACTTCCATCACTTGAGCTCACGGTCCATGATGGTATAGTCTGTAGCTACGTGTATATTGACGTAAAGACGTGATGTCACGACATGTGTAGACGCGCCAAAAACGTGACAGCACGTGTGATTAGGTCAGATTTGTGATGTGAGGAGCATGGCGTGATATGTCACGTGAGCTCATGTGACGTGACGGCAGTCTGTAACCAGCTTTAGTTACATCCATCAAAAGATTACAAAATAAAGTTATGTTATGTGGAATATGACATCATGGGAACAAATACACGTATAGATTTGGGGGGGGGGAGGGGTAAATGGTCCTGGTCACGTCAAGATGGTGAGTTAGGAGGGGCATGTGGGACCCTGCCCATTGACAGCCGTGAGAACATGTGTTCAAATAAAGACGTTGTTTACATTGTTTCTCCCGTGTAATGGGACACCTCTGGAAGGTACTAATGCCCTTGCCAAACAATGGTCCTTGTACAAACTCTGGATATGCAGCCACTAAGTGCTGACACGGGGACCTTAATTGGACCCCCCCCCCCTCCTCATCCTCACCCCACTCCATCTGTCCAAAGCAGAACACGGATTTAGGGACATCGCCCTGCATTTTTTTTTTTTTTTTTTTTTTTTTTTTGGGAAAGTGGGTCCCAAACACCCGTGTTTGCATATAAGGGGCTGTGTCTTACCTTCTGGGTTTCAGGTGGTGCCCAATTTTTAATAGGGCTTTTTCTACAACATTATACATTTTCAAATAATGCCCTTTCCAATGGTTGAATATTGGCTATTCATTTACAGGGGTTTATTCGATGCATGATTTGTGCATGTGCCGGGTTTTGCACGTGCAGTTTGTTTTTTAGATAATTGGCACGTGAAATCGTTCTAGAAAAGTTTTTTTTTTTTATAATTGGCACGGGCAATCGTTCTAGAAAAGTTTTTTTTTAAATAATTGGCACGTGAAATCGTTCTAGAACGGTCTTTATTTTAATAATTGGCACGTGAAATCGTTCTAGAACTATTTTTTAAAATAATTGGCACGTGCAATCGTTCTAGAATGTTTGTTTTTTGATAATTGGCACGTGCAATCGTTCTAGAACGGTTTTTATTTTAATAATTGACACGTGCAATCGTTTTAGAAATGTTTTTTTAGATAAATGGCACGTGCAATCGTTCTAGAATGTTTGTTTTTTCAGTTACTTATTGTGTTTTGAGTTAGATGGATGTTATTTTGAAATTGTCTGATAAAAAGGTCTTCAAAAAGAGTGAGTTTCATAATATTAAATTCGCAGTTATTCCATTGAAAATATTAGAAATAATTTGACAGACTGGCAGGGGTGATTATTCAGATCGACTATTGGCTGTCAGCAACACAAATCAGCCAATACACGTAGGCTATACAATGTATAAAGCTGGCTGCAAATTTCCATCAAGTCACGTGAGCTCACGTGAAGGCACGAGCTCACGTTTTTGTAACCGTGAAATGGCGCAATAAAACAAACTTATACTGTGACAGCAACGATGGATTTTTTACAACAGAATCCAATTTTTGTAAAACAAAAATGGGAGATATACATGTATATGCTTGAACGCGAAATTAGATGTGATGTGAGGACGTGATGTCACACAATTTGTACGCATGTTGGGAAGCCATGCTAGGAACATACTTGAACGAGAAATTGGGATATGACGTGAGGACGTGATGTCAAGAAATCTGTAGACGGATATGATATCAGAAATATATAACGTGAGGCATGCATATTTTTGATGTGAGACGCGTGACGTGATAACAGCGTGAACCAGGCACATACATCGACCATCATCAGGACAATGCTTAAGCAATTTTAAATAACACATTCTACATTGATTCCCCGTGGCGTGATATCACGTGAGCTCACGTGGATAAAAATGGAGAATGCATTACATAATTTAAGAATTGCTAATTAGCATTGTCCGATGATGATCGACGTATGTATAGGCCTCTACCTGTCTAACACTGTTATCACGTCTTGCTCCTCACATCACGTAAAAAATGCATTTTTTTATCACGTGACGTGAGGATAGTCTGTAGCCGGCTTAAGTGTCATCAGAGTTATGGTTTTAAACCCATTTAAGAAAACGGTCCGTGAGAAAGGTATACCAGGAATATGACGTCATTCATAGCTCCATCACTGTTCAACGTCAATGACGTCATATTTCCATCCCGATGACGTCACATTTACGTAAGATTGAATCTGTTTAAGCCAGTGACTGTTTATTGATAAATAGGTGACCTGAATGTCATTAGTGACATAAATGACGTGATTATTGCTTTGTGTTATCATCCCCCTGCCTGGCACCATGTCCCTTGTTGCATGTGATGGCCCTTTGTAAATGGTGTGTTATAATGATGTGAAATCGCCTCCTGCAGCCTTGTTTCCGCCATTACATGTAATCGCATTGGTCCTCTTCTGGTCACGTCTGATGATCCTCTGTCCGTGCCCTTTGTTAAGTCCTTACTTCCGGTTCCCCTTTTACAAAGTCCCATTTTCGTATGCGTGATCATGGTTGCATGGGGATCAAAAACCCTAGAGCCGCAGGAAGAAAGCCGGGACCTTAAAAAATACGGATTTCATCTGGAATAAGAGCAATGGGCCTTCTGTACTTTTATCTACATGGACATAATCACACACCCAAATGACACTGTCTAAATCCTTACTTTTTGTTTATACTAAGACATATGCATGGTTTTCAAGGACGTTTGCAAGGTTTTCAAGGTCCCATATTTATATACATGTATAGCCATTAAGTCGGCTCTCGATATAACGAACAGAATGCCTGGTCAAGATCAATATACTTATGCTTTTGCATGTACCTCATGTATGTTATATTAGCCTATCAGACTATCAGTATAGCGAACGAATGGCCCATCCCTTTGGTGTTCGTTATAAAAAGAGCCGAATGCATGTAATTTTCAACAGGTAGTATTAACCTCTCGGTATAGCGAACTAATGGCACATTTGGTGTTCGCTATAGAAAGAGCCTTGTGGATGTAATTTCCAACTGGTAGTATTAGCCTCTCAGTGTAGCGAACGAATCGCCCATCCCCTTGGTGTTCGTTATAGAAAGAGCCGAATGCATGTAATTTCCAACAGGTAGTATTAGCCTCTCGGTATAGCGAACGAATGGCCCAACTCCTCTGTGTTCGTTGTAGAAAGAGTCGAATGCATGTAATTTCCAACAGGTAGTATTAGCCTCTCAATATAGCGAACGACTGGCCCATCTCCTTGGTGTTCGTTATAGAAAGGGCCGAGCGTACGTAATCGGTATAGCGAACGAATGGCCCTAACCCCCTTGGTGTTCCTTATAGAAAGAGCCGAATTCCTTTTATTTTCCAACAGGTAGTTATTAGCCTCTCGGTATAGCGAACGAATAGCTCAACCCCTTTGTGTTCGTTATAGAAAGAGCCGAATGAATGTAATTTTGTAACATGTATACGAGCGCCCTCTAGTGTTCTGTAATGCGCCATTTGTCATCCTTAAAGCGTGACCGATGGTGTTAGGGGGTGTTAGGGGTAGGACCCATTGTGTCCTTAAAGACCACCTTAAAGTTAATCCCAACCGATTCACTTAAAGGGATCAACTCCCTAGAATCACCCTAGAATCACCCTAGAATCAGGGGAAATCCCTGCCCAAGAAAGGACCTCCATCTGCGGCCGGCATTTTAGGGCAACACCGTGCAAAATCAAAACCTCTTTATAGCGGACGTTTTTTTAACGGAAATCCTGAAATAAATGAGCCGGATTAAGAGCAGGTTGAACCGGCTGCAGCGCTTTTTCAAACCCCTCGGGAACGAAATAACATAATCTTTATTGGATTACTTGGTCATGCCAACGTAAGATTACATGAAATGGGATGAAAAGGTTACATATCTATACAAATTAATTTAAGGGGACATTCCGTATCAGAAATAGGACACCTGTGGACATACACTGTATGCAAGCCCCTATATAACATTCGATACACATGTACACTAAAAACGATGGATTGAAATTTAAACCAAATCTAACCCAATTTTTATACATGTACCAACATTTGGGTTGAATTTACATGTAAGGGCAGCCTTATATAATGTTTGGGATTACAGTTTCGGAACACGAGCGCGTGCATTTCGGGTTCACGTGCCGAATTGCACGTGCTATATGCTCCTTTTTTTCCCTTTATTCCATATAAACAAAAACAGGCCTCGTGCAGCTATCCCTAACCAATATATCACATATATATTGTAAAACTAACTGGAGATAGCTCGGAATTTACTGGCATAACTGAATAAATTCAAATTAAATATATGTCCTACTGCAAATTATACAACTATTAATTGTAATTTTAGTCAAAAACTTATCTTTGAACTGAAGCAGCAACGCGTTTTTCTCAACCGTTTTATTTGAATCTCAGAACTAGAATAAATTTAGAACCCTGTTTTTGGAATGCTTTGCATGCATGCGCCTTAATTGTCTTTCATTTCGGAACACGAGCACGCGCATTCTGGGTTCACGTGCTGAATGTATGCACGTGCCTTATTTTCCATTTTTCTGTAATGCATAAACGATGCAGGCATGCAGCAATTCCTAACCAATATAAAATATTGTAAAACTATAACTAAATATTAACATTAACAGATTGGGTTAAAATTTAAGGCAAATTTAACCCTATGCTGCATGAGTGCTGCTATATGGGCATACCAACATTGGGTGAACATTGGGTTGAATTTAATTGGAACCTAATGTTGGATTACAGTTACTCAATGTTGGGTCACAGGTTTTGGGTTAAAATATACCCAGAATTGGGTAAATGTGAGGTTTGTGCCATTTATAATCAACTCACAATTGGGTAACTTTATATCCAACATCGTGTAAAGATTATTTAACTATTGGGTTATTTTATGTTGATTTTCATACCCAAATTGAAGTGGGGGGAATAAATTCAAAAATTAAAAATAGGACTACAAGTTTTATATACATGTACATGTATTTTCTCCTAGTGATCATATCTCGTAAAACAATATACCTTATTTATATAGTAAACTAGAAAAAAACACATGAAAAAAAACATTAAAAAATTGTATAGGCCTATACATGTACTTTTAATTTTCGTATTTGCCCCCAGCACCACTAAATAAATAAAGGCTGGGGGTTAATTTGTATGATATCAAATAGATAAATTATAATAATAATAAACTTTAAAACTCAAATAGCCCAGCTGATTTGGTTACACGTTTACTTATTCTTGGGTTATACGCACATAAATTTAACCCAAAACTCAGTTAACCCAACAAAATGGGTTATCTTTTAACCCAACTTTTTAGTATGTATATTTGTAAAAATACACGTTTTATATACATTACAAAAAAAGGACCTAAATTTTGAAACCTGTTTATTTCTCATCACCATTTTCAATACATAATTGAACAGCAAAAATCCATATATTTCATGCAGGGAGCTAGAGTCGGATTAAAACGTTCAAATAACATTCATTTTATATTCGGTCTTAACATCCGTGAAAATTGACCTTATCAAAGGTCACAATGGCGAACATTCCGTCTACATGTATATACATTGTACATGTACAGTAGATTCTTCTTAGACCACATCCTAAATTGCAAATCCTGTAAATAAATAAATAAACAAAATTATTATAAAATTATAAAATCCAATTTAGATGGAAAACATTATACAGCGCAATATATAGCCTGTGACATTTGATGTTTCATATACATGTACATGTATGAATACAAAGGGGGGAAATCCATAAACATGGCTATATAGACTACCGTCACGTCACATGAGCTCACGTGAGGGCACGCATGCTCACACCACGTGAAAAACAAAAGTTAAATGCATTTTTTTAAATTGTATAGCATGTTTATAGGCGCATGTACGTGGCTCACACTGTTATCACGTCATGCTCCGTCACATGAGCTCACGTGATGGCACGCATGCTCACACCACGTGAAAAACAAAGTATAATGCACTTTTTTAGACTTGTATAGCATGTTATAGGCGCATGTACGGGTGTCACACTGTTATCACGTCATGCTCCGTCACATGAGCTCACGTGATGGCACGCATGCTCACGCCACGTAAAAAAAAGTGTAATGCATTTTTTTTTTAAATTGTATATGGTATCGATACATGTACGGGGCTCACACTGTTATCACGTCATGCGTCTCACGTGCCATCACGTGTGCTCACGTGACGTGATGGTAGTCAATAGCCAGTTGTATGGGCATATATGAGGAATTGGACTCAAGGGCCATTCAAGATGGCGGCTGGATACGCCATATGCCAGGCCCAAAAATCACTGCCAAGGGCCCTAAGTCCGCACTTGAGCACACGGAGGTTAATGGACGTGGCCCAGGGCCCCAATCTGTCCCGATTAGGCCTAAAGGGAGGGTCCTCATCCCCCTACTTTATACCAAGGAGGTTTTGCCCAGGGCCGGCTTAACCCCCTGTAAAAGGTCTAATTCCCAGGTTTAAGCCCTTTGCCCCCCTCACCCCCCCCTTCACCCCCACCCCCTGAATGAACCCCAGCGCCATCTGCTCCAGACTAATTGTCCCAATTGGCCCATGAATGCGTTAAGTCGCGCATTAAGTCGGCCATTTTTAATCGTCCGTTTTTCTGAAATCCGATGCTAATGAGGGGGATAATGGCGGAGGAGGGGTTTTGATAAAAGGGGGATCGGGGGGGGGGATGGGGGGGGAGGACTCAAACCGCTTTACATAACTTAGCGCCCCTGTCACACAACGCTAATTAATGCTAATAGGCGGAAGTAGGTCGTGGAAAATGTCGGCCACTGGATCTTTACTGTTACGCAAAAACCTGTGAATAGCGAACGTTTATATTGCGATAACATTTTGAGGAGCATATGGTGTTTTATGTGTGTGTATGGTCGTCACTTTAGCTGAACTTGAAAATAGCACTAACCCTCCGAATAGCACGACTTTTTGGTGCGGTCGTAATGGATTTCGCTATTCACGGGTTTTGGTGCTATAGACAGATCAGATTTTTTTAAGTTTACATCCAATGGTTATCTCAAGCAGTTTCCGAGTTATGCTAGTTTTAGTTTAACCATATATAATGTAATGGCATGTAATCGACTCTCGATATAACGAACGCCTAGAGGATGGCACATGAGAGGTATAAGCATATATGGTAGGGACCAGACGGTGTTCGTTATATCGAGCGCCCACTGTTTATGGCAATTTAAAGCTTAAAATGGCCCTTATAATGTACATACAAAGAATATGGATAATCAAAGCATGTATAGCTGGCTTTAGATTGCCATCACGTCACATGAGCTCACGTGATGGCACGCATGATCATGCCGCGTGATGTGAGGAGTATGATGTGATAACAGTGTACACTTTTATACACTGTGGAGAAGCATGACGTAGAAAATGCATTTTTTTTTTCACGTGGCATGATCATGCATGCCATCACGTGAGGTCATGTGACATGATGGCAATCGGAAACCAGCTATATGCTTTGATTGTCCATATGTTTTGGATACAATTCTAAAAACAAAAATTCGTTCTATACTTTTTTTTTCCACATGGCGTGACATCACGTGACGTGATGGCAATCTGTACATTGTTAAAACTGTTTTAGCCAACGGACTGTTCAAAGCATATAGCATATAATCAAAGCATGAGTCACATGAGCTCACGTGATGGCACGCATGATCACGTCACCAAAAAAATGCATTTTCTTACTACATGTGAGGATAACAGTGTATATACACTGTTATCACGTCATGCTTTTCACACGTAGTAGAAAATGCATTTTTTTTCACGTGGCATGTTCATGCGTGACATCACGTGAGCTCTCGTGACGTGATGGTAGACTGTACACTGTACAAAAAATGTTTTAGCCAACGGACTGTTCATAGAATATAGCTGGTACAGATTTCCATCACGTCACTTGAGCTCACGTGATGACACGCATGATCATGATCACGTCACACAAAAAAATGCATTTTTCACGTGATGTGAGGAGCATGACGTTATAACAGTGTGTATCCCGTACATACCTGCTGTACAATTCTAAACCATTTTTTAAAAAATGCGTCCTATACATTTTTTTCCACGTGGCGTGACGTGACGTGACGTGATGGCAGTCTCCATGTACACTGTAAAAAACTGTTTTAGCCAACGGACTGTTCAAAGCATATAGCATATAATCAAAGCATATATAGCTTTCTACAGATTTCCATCACGTCACTTGAGCTCACGTGATGGCACGCATGATCACGATCACGTCACACAAAAAAATGCATTTTTCACGTGATGTGAGGAGCATGACGTGTTAACAGTGTGTATCCCGTACATACATGCTGTACAATTCTAAACCATTTAAAAAAATGAGTCCTATACATTTTTTTCCCCACGTGGCGTGACATCACGTGAGCTCACGTGACGTGACTGGTAGTCTGTACATTGTAAAAAACTGTTTTAGCCAACGGACTGTTCAAAGCATATAGCATATAATCAAAGCATATATAGCTTTCTACAGATTTCCATCACGTCACATGAGCTCACGTGATGGCACTCATGATCACGATCACGTCACACAAAAAAATGCATTTTTCACGTGTTGTGAGGAGCATGACGTGATAACAGTGTGTATCCCGTACATGCATGCTGTACAATTCTAAACCATTTTTAAAAAAATGCGTACCATACATTTTTTTCCCACGTGGCGTGACATCACGTGAGCTCACGTGACGTGACGTGACTGGTGGTCTACACATTGTAAAAAAACTGTTTTTAGCCAACTTAAATGTCCGTATTGAAGCCCATATGTGAAAAATGCTTCACGTACAATTGTATGTACTGTATAGTTTTTCCACCTTGATGCTCCCATGCAGCTAGTGTGCCGTGTGCAGTTGCATGCAGCTAGTGTGCCTTGTGTCCCCCTTAGCTCCTCTAGGGGCCTCTGAACCCCCTGAACCTCGGCTCAGCTGCACGGGTTTCCGTGTCATGGGGCCCTAATTGAGTCGCTATCTGCATGCATGGATCCTTTTAACTTTAATTGCCCTAACCTCCTTTCACAATGTTAATTAAGAGTGAATGCATGTTTGTCGCCTGTTTGTGTTTAGCCCTGCCTCAGGGGTTGGCCGCAACAATTGTTAGGGCCTGAAAAGAAAAGCCCTTTTGTTATATACCCCCCACCCCCACCCCTTTACCCCCAAGCCCTCCTCCTTTTCCTCCCCTTAGCCCCTAGAGCTGCATTGGGGTTCATCTTTTGTCAGCCTGCTAAATGGGAGAATTATGTTCATACAAATCACTTTGTGCATGGTGCGAGGGATAAAATAATTTCCAATATGGCCGTAGCAACGATCAATTGACGTTTCCAATATGGCTGCCCATTATTAAAAGCATTCATATCAGGAATGATAAAACGAATTCCAATATGTTTCCCCCCCCCCACCCCCCCCAACACATTAAATATTACCAGTATGGCTAACGAGAGTTAAAGCATTCCCAATATGGCTGACAAGAGCTATAAACATTCCCAATAGGGCCTCCAACACCTTAAACATTTTCATTTTGGCTAACGAGAGTTAAAACATTTCCAATATGGCTGACAAGAGCTAAAACATTTCCAATATGGCTGACAAGAGCTAAAACATTTCCAATATGGATGTCAAGAGCTAAAAACATTCCCAATATGGCCCCACAACACCTTAAACATTTTCAATATGGCCTCTAATATTTTAAACATTTCCAATTTCGCTAATGATCGAGAGTTTAACATTTCCAATATGGCTGACAAGAGCTATAAACATTCCCAATTTGGCCCCCAACACCTTAAACATTCCCAATATGGCCCCACAACACCTTAAACATTTTCAATAGGGCTAAAGAGTTAAAACATTTCCAATATGGCAGACAAGAGCTATAAACATTCCCAATATGGCCCCACAACACCTTAAACATTCCCAATATGTCCCCCAACACCTTAAACACTTTCAATATGGCTAATGAGAGTTGAAACTTTCCCAATATGGCCCCCAACACCTTAAACATTCCCAATATGGCCCCTAATATTTTAAACATTTCCAATATGACTACACTTGTCGATATAAAAGCATACTAATTAAGTGCACTATATTCAAACAGCTTATAGTATATATACTTTATAGTATACACATGCATGTAGTTGATTTATCAGTTGTAGAAAAAAAGTATACTTTTGATTTTGACAAGGGTAACTACATGTACAGTATATAGAGCTGAAACATTCCCAATATGGCCACACAACCCCTAAAAATAACTTGCAATGGTTGATTTGAATTTAATGTGTATAGTGAATGCTATAAGATGATGTTAGTTATAATGTAGTTGTATATAGGCCTTACATGTACACTGTGTATGTGTGATTTATATTTTTTTGTCCCGTGGCTTTGGTTGAGCCTCATAAATACATTGTGTATAGGTCCGTGTGTAAGTCCGTTTGTTGACTGAGCTATAAATTATTAGGATTAAAAGCGCTCTGCATGAGACACACCCTTCATGCATGGCTTCAAATAAACAAAACAACAAACGCAGACATTAAAACAGGACAACTAACACATGCAAGGTGCACGACACAACCTCACATACATGCATGTATACACAACATATTTTACTAACAACGATTTCAACATTTTTAACAGATTTTCAATGAATTTGTTGAAAAATTGTGAAATACTTCATTGGTTTCAAACCTACATGTATTTGAAAGTCCATGGCGTGTTTAAATTTTTAAGACATTCGATGTCACATTCAAAAAACGATGTGCTATATGTAACCCAAATCCAACTCGATGTTGAGTGCTATATGGACCCAACATTGGGTAATTTTGGGTTGAATTTAAGTGGAACCTAATGTTTGGATTACAGTTACACATTGTTGGGTCGCAGTTAACCAACACGGGTTTGGGGTAAAATTTGCCCAGATTTGGGTAAATGTGAGGTGTGTGCCATTTATGATCAACTCAGAATTGGGTAAATTTATACCCAACATTGTTTAAAGATTAATTAACTATCGGGCTATTTTATGGAGATTTTCATACCCAAATTGAAATACCCAAATTGAAGTGGGGGTTCCATTCAAAAATTAAAAGTAGGCCTGCAAGTTTTATATATTTTCTTATAGTGATCATATCTCCTAAATCCATTTACTGTACCTTATTTATAATAGTAAACTGGATAAAAAAACACATTCCATGACAAAAATATGTAAAAATTGTAGGCCTACTTTTAATTTCAAAAATTGCTCCTCAGCCCCCTAAATGAAGGATGGTTGAGGGGTTAATTTGTATGAGATTAGACAACTTATAATAATATTAAACTTTCATATATAAAACTCAAATAAACCCAACTAATTTGTCTGCATATAACAATTTACATATTCTTGGGTTACATGCATAAATTTTAACCCAAAACTCGGTTAACTCAACAAAACGGGTTACCATTAAAAACCAACTTTTGTAGTGCGTGCTTTTTTTAAAAAAAGGGGCCACTTCAGTCGATGGTCCAAAACACTCGTGCCCTTTGACCCCTCCATCCATCACGCCTGATTTGCGTTTCGAGTTGAAATCTTAGTTGTAGGTCCTCGAAATGTCTCTTTCCATTGATGGTTAAAAGGCTTGGGGCCCTCGTCCAAAGGGCCCCTGAGAATTCACGCTTGGAAAGATACGAAATATGCTTCAGGTTCAAGGTCCCGAAATATCAAGAGGCCGGATTTTAAAAAAAAAAAAGGTCTGGAGATTCCCCTCTTTTTTTTTAGGCTCTTTGCACTGTGCATTTGGGGGAGGGGACTTGCTGACAGCCAATAGTCGACCTGTGACTATCACTCATTATTTCTAATATCTTCGTTTTACTATTTTCAATGGAATAACTGAAAATTAAATATATATGAAACTCACTTTTTAATTGAACACCTTTTTATCAGACAATTTGAGAATAACATTCATCTATTCTCAAAACACAAGAAGAAACTAAAAAATCGTTCTAGAACGATATTGCACGTGCCAATTATCACAAAAAAATCGAACACGTGCAAACTGGCACATGCAATTTTTCTAGAACGATGGCACATGCAACCTTTCTAGAACGATATGGCACATGCCAATTATCAAAAAAATAAAAAACGAACATGAGCAAACTGGCACATGCAACCTTTCTAGAACGATGGCACATGCAACCTTTCCAGAACGATATGGCACATGCCAATTATAAAAAAAAAAACGAACATGAGCAAACTGGCACATGCAACCTTTCTAGAACGATGGCACATGCAACCTTTCCAGAACGATGGCACATGCCAATTATCAAAAAAATAAAAAACGAACACGTGCAAACTGGCACATGCAACCTTTTTAGAACGATGTCACATGCCAATTATCAACAAAAAAAAACGAACATGAGCAAACTGGCACATGCAACCTTTTTAGAACGATTCCACATGCCAATTATCAAAAAACGAAGATGAGCAAACTGGCACATTAAGCTCTCAATCATGAGTGAGTCGAAAACTACTTGAGTAAGTCTGGCCATGTTAAGGGAGAGGTTTCTTAGCATGACGTGGGTGTCCCACACATCCCCCTTTTATCAATATCGCCGATGGCCCTTACGAGTGATTGATATGAATCGTCATTCCCATCCCATCAGTCGAGTGGCTTCCCCATATCACCCCCGCCCCCCCCCCCCCCCTTATCCCTCCAAGGCCTGGGATCAGGATGAGTTGATGCAAAGATAACAACGATCTAGGACCGCAGATGTCGCTCTCATCGTTCGGCAGCCATCTTGGGAGGCTGATATGGGATGATAGGGGGTGGGGGAGGGGAGACAATAGCCAGAAACCAATTTGGGGGAGTCGAACCACCAGCTAAATCCAAAATGATTGCTTCGTTTTATTAGTGATTTTCATCCCACCCCCACCCCTCCTCGAAACAGGATCCGGAAGTGGAAAAACAAATATGGGACAAGATCAGAAATTGAAAGTGTTTGGGTCCCTATATTTGTCCATTCGATTTTGGTCCTTATAGGGTGATATCAAACAATCGGCTCTCGATATAACGAACAGAGACCAAAATGTATACCTTTCATGTATTAGCCTCTCGGTATATAACGAACGTTCATGCTAGCGTACAGCTCGATATAACGAACGGTTCGGCTGTCCCCTTCACTATCCCACAATAGTAAGTGAGACTCTGTTTATAACGAACGGCAATTCGATGTCTTAAGATTTCTATTTTCATTGATTTTTCAAGGATAGTTTTTAAATCCATTATTTGTATATAAAGACATGTAAACGCTTTTTAAGGGGTACTCAAAAAGCAGCTTTAGTTTGTACCGGACCAAGAATTGCATTTGAGCGCTAGATGGCGCTCGCAACCGGCTATTAATTGTTATTATTTAATTTGCCAATTTGGCTCTTTCAACACATCCTAAAGTATTTGAGGTAAATATAGACTCAGATCAAACAGCATTGTGCAAACCCAGGGGCCGTTCCGAAAGGACGCTCACGTGACTATATACACACACACACACCTGATTTTAGCATTTATATCATCTCGCTATAACGAACGCGAAGGGGGTACGGGTCCGTATAGGGACAGAATTCGTTATACACTCTAAACTGAAGTGTCTCCTTTTGAGACATTATACATGTCTTTTTTTAATATTATGTCTCATTTTCATAAAT
>JAQGCC010002502.1:0-18223 GCA_034698905.1 Xestoiulus laeticollis | reverse complement strand
ATTTTAATTACACAAGTCGCTGACTTGGTTGAGAGCTTTCCCCATAGGAAACGGGGTGTTTAGTTTCCCCTTAATAGCCCTAAATTACACTACTTGTAATAATATATTTTTTTTTCTGAATAGTTTAATCAGATATGCTAGCACATATATGGTAGAAATAATACCGAATAATGGTGGATATTATTAATTATTATTTGATGCTAAAAGTGCTAATATTGTAAAATTGTGTTTTTTTTTATAGTTGCGGTAACCTTTTTAAATTAATTATCACGTTTTTTTGCAGTTGTTCGGACGCTAACCGGCCACAAAGCTAATATACGAAGTTTGGATTTCCATCCCTATGCCGAATTTTTAGCATCAGGGTCTGTAGATACAAATATCAAGGTAAGAGCTGGCTTTCTTGAATATTTCACATAGCTTGTTGACGTGTGTGGCTGGCCAACGTAGGCACTTATGCAGCATTTTGCCAGAATTAGAATATATTGCATAATTATTGTATTTCAATACAATTTTTTAGTTATGGGACATAAGGAGGAAAGGCTGCATCTTTACTTATAAGGCAAGTAATGACTTTTTTATTCAAATATCATCACTAATACAATAATTAAATAATAATAAAAACGTATTTAGCGATGTAATAAACAGCATGCTAGATCTTCGCTGTTTTTCCTTAAATTTAGCAATTTAAGTTTCTGCAGAAATGTATCATATTTGATTTTGACAGAAAAAGTCACAATAATTCTGCAGACGATCGGCCGGGTGAATCCTGCAGAATTCTGAGATTTGTTTTGTGTGGGTTATCATTTGCATATTATAGTTAATTTGGCAATGGAACAGCTTTCTTTCATTTGACCTAACCTATGTAATTTCTCAAGTGTGATCTCCTAATTATGGGAAGACTCCCACGTCCCCAAATGTGTATGCATCACAGCTAATGTATGCATTGTTATTTACTGAATATTGATTTAGTCTATTTTGGGTTATATATCTAATTCTTCTCTAGACAAGTCTAAATGTGCTTGACCTTATTTTAACAAATGCTACGTTTGCTGAATCATTGTGTGCAACGCAATTTGTTCAGCGCATATCTATGGGCCACCTGTGTTGCATTTTGTCATTGGCTTCAAAAGTTGTGTATTATGATGCTTTTTTGTTGATTTTTCGGTTCTCAGTTTCAAATTTGTTTGCTGTGATGGTCTTAAATAGTAATCATGCCCTAGTTTTATATAATTCTATCACAGCTACAACTATAATACATTAAAACATGTCAAAATTTCACTGAAATACTAGAGCGTAACAGTAACAAATCTACAGTGCTTGTAATTTAGGTTGATTTGAATATATACTAGTATTAATTCATTCTGGAGTTTAATCCTATTACATTAAAATGTGTACGTCCGTTTGTTCGTTTGATCAAGGGATATAGTGTGGATTATATGGATCAATGTTTGTTATTTTCAGGATTAGAGGTAAAAAAATTATTTAAAATGCTCTTGACATTTTATTTTTTTTCCCTTGACATGTTGTAGAGTTTTTTTTTTATGCTTTTAAAGCTGTTATAAAGCTGTATAAACATGTATTTGCTCTCCTTGCTGCTACTTTTAGTGTAATTATTCTTAATGTAAAAAGCAACAGCAAAGAGCAAATTGTTCTATTAAAAGCCCAAAAAGCTCTACAAAATATCAAGCTATATGGATAGAGCATTTTAAATTATTTTTTACTATTAATCCTGAAAAACCAAACATTTTTACAGTATTTACAAAGATATTTCTTGTATGAACTTTTGACGTACATTTCAATTCAGACTTAAAAATACAGTAAGAGATTATACATTTCAATTCAGACTTAAAAATACCTTAAGCGATTATAAAAATTCACTGCAGTATGTTTAAACAATAAAAAAGTTTTCGACTCAAATTATAAAATTATTTAAATTCTATAAATTCAGATGATAGCTTTGTCATGCGAGCTAATGTGATGGCACGCGCTAACATTTTTAACTGTGATATCGCGCAATAAGTTTAAACAATAAAAAAAAGTTTACAGCTCAAATTAGTATTTCAATTTATAGAATTATTTGAATTCTATAAATTCAGCTGTAAACTTTGTCATGTGAGCTCATGTGATGGCACGCGCTCACATTTTAACCGTGATATTTCACAATAAACAAACTGTTGTCACACACATGACAGCGCGTTCCATGCACCTGGGGTGCCTGGAACCCAGTTTTTTTGCTAAAATTGTGCTAAGAATTAGTCAAAATAATAAAAAAATGTGCGATTTAAAGGAAAAAAAGTTCAATTAATACTGTAGAGATAGCGTTATACAGTAGGTTTTATTTTTTCGGGAATTGCAAGGACTAGAACATTCGCATAAAGAAAATTTTTTTTGAAGTTTTCGGCATTCTTTATTTGCCCAACTTGGCGTTTAATTGACTGTTTTCAACATTTGTATTTCAGGGCCATAGGCACACTGTTAACAGTCTCAAGTTCAGTCCAGATGGCAGGTGGATTGCTTCGGCTGGTGAGGATGGTGTAGTGAAGGTAAGCTTTTGGGTGGAGCTGGAAGTTCTCTCGCCCTTGCCGAATTTTTTTTGTCTGCCCATTTAGTGACTGCGCCCGACTTAAATTTGCATCTATTTCTTATGATTAAACGTATTTCGAAGTGTTTTATTCCAGAAATAACACTGAGCATTTAGGATGTTTGCAACCCACATTGACATCAGAAACATATTTTTTATACATAAAAATTATATTTATATGACTTAGTCGGATAACACATGCCTTCAGATTGAATATTATGTTCTCCTAAACTTTTTAAATAAATTTATCTTCATTAAAGAATCATGAATTGTAATACATTCCAATATATTTTATACATTGTAGTCGTGCAAACAATTTTAATAAATAGAAAGCAAACGCCTAATTTTATGCCCAATTAAAATTAGATACAAGCTTTTGTTTTTACAAATTTGATTCTGAATAGAAAAATCGTAAACAATATTGCATTTGTGAACAGTCAAGTTGAAACCACAACTCACAAATGTTTCGCTCTGAAAGCATGGTGGCCACAGGTCGGGGAAGTAAGAGGGAAAGTGGTCATGGAAGCCATGGCTGTGTCAGGGAAATTTTCCCAAATAAATGCAAAATGCAATCCATGCACTTGGTCTGCATTTTTGCATTTGAACCTGCATCTTGTTTCTTATGTTTTTTTTATGAAATATCAGTTGTTCTCAAAAATAAGTTTTGTTTTCCTCTTTAACTGAGTATATGTTTAGGTTGTTAATACTGCTTTTTTATTCTTTCAAATTTGTTTGGTAAAATTCAACAACACCAAATAAATTGTGCTTTCCTTATTCAAATTTACTTTTCTTCCCTGGAAAACAATTTTTAATACCTTATAATCCAGCTAGATCTGTAACAAAATTTAGTGTTTTTCCAGGCTTCTAATTGCAATTGTTATTTTATTTTTCATTATGACTCAAAAATTGATATGCGTTAACGAGTAAGTTTTGGTCATCGAATTTGGGATTTTAGTCAGGAAAAATTGAAAATGACAATTTTGTGGCCACCCTGGAAAGCAGCGAAACTAGATAGATTTAACATACACGCATATTGTGAGCACCGTTTAGTGACGTAGAAACAATTGGCGTGATAAGACAAGTTTTAAAACAACACCCTTTAGGTACAAAAAAGTGTCTGAGAATAGTTATTGATCTGTAAAGTAAGCTTATTCATCACAGTTGATGATAACCCTCTCTTTTTCAGCTGTGGGATCTGCCAGCTGGAAAAATGTTGGCAGAATTCATTGGGCATGCCGCACCAGTGAATGATGTACAGTTTCATCCCAACGAGTTCCTTTTAGCCAGTGGCAGCACGGATAAGTAAGTGTCAATAATTATTTTACTTTCGCGTTACGTTCAATGAGAAATGGACGTATTTTTTTAAAATTTATTATTGCTTCAACTAAAAATAAAATTCGAGTTGTTCATTTGTTGAAAAAAGTTGAATTTGTAGCACCTCGACAAAGTCTAAAGTTTTAATTGAAATTTGTGTTAAACCCCAGTTGACGCTGGAATTTCTTATCCACGTTGTGAAATTTCCTATATAATTTTACGTCGGTTATAATGTACATGTAATTGTTTATAATAGATTAATCCAGGTTCAGAGTAGTAATGGACGATGCCATCCTGCAGCTATAATTTCTATATTTTCAAAGAAAATGTCCTATAATTCCTATATTTTTATCCCTAAAAATGGCTGGGATACCTGCTATATTTCACTAATGTTTTTATTAATCATATCTATAGGTGTTTAGTAAAACCCAATTCCAATCCTTAAAAAGGCATGTGAATGGTAATGACCAGTTGCATAATTCTCTACTAATTACAGTACTAATACTCCCTGACGCCCATAAAGCCATTACTTACCTCCAATGTTACCAAATAATTAAATTCAATGGAAATAAGACGGATTTGTACAATAAAATTGCCTGATTCTTATGGAATGGTCGTTTCGATGTTTTCCCAGTAGTAAGCTTTGTTTATGTGATATTGATTGCCAACCGGAAATTCAATCGGCACATGATCCCTCATAACCGATCTCTCAAGAACTGTTGAGCCCAGTTTACATAACTCCTTTTATATTACACAATTTTTTTCTAATTCGCGATTTAATTGTTCACCTTGAATTTTAACTGACAAATGGGTGGACACAATTGTGGAAAGCCTTGGAGTACGTGGGCAGAAAAGTTTTGCCTCATAACTGGTTTAAGAGTTGTTTACGCTAAAGTTAGCTGTTGGTCAATTGGCTAATATTTAATATTCTACTTTGCCAGCAATTGGAAATTTGTAAAGTGGTTTCTTATGGTGCGCTTAGCTTGGTCAAACGTTTGAAGAATTTTTGGGACTGATTGCTGTTTTTTTCGTTTTCTAGGACAGTGAAATTCTGGGATCTGGAAAGTTTCCAGTTGGTATCGACAACTGATAGTGATCCAGGCCCCATTAGGTAAGTTCAGATGATTCAGGCCTGTGGATGAACCAGTGTGGCGAATATGTATAAAACTGATTAAGATATTAGGGTACATGTGAACTGGCCCTGGAAGGCCCCTGGCCCCACTATAAGGTCGATGGGAGCTTTTTTGAAAATTTAAATAGGCACCCTAAATTTTTTTAGCAGATTAAGACTCTGTGCTTAAAAACAGTTAATTTTATCTTAATTTTGGCTTAATTGTGAATTAAAAATAAAATTCTACATTTAAAATACTCACCTTTTGTTGAATATTGAATCTGAAAAAGTGTTTGCCATCCTGATGAATGCTTTTTCTGCTTTTAAGGAGGACCCAATGTTTGAACTTTAGAGTTGCACATTGTTTGCAATTTGCTTAATTAGGCAAAATAAATTATCAAAATTATATATGAAGAACATTCTATAAAAAATTAAAAACTTGAGTTATTTATGTAGAAATGCGAAATTTAATGATTAAGCATTCAATTTAATTTATTACCCCGCAGTCGGCGTATTATAACATGCCATGTGGCAGGGAGCAAAATGCCAGGTTTTTTAAGAGAAAGAGTATACGGTCGTAGCCGCTTTTTGGGGGGACAACCAGGGCATTCACCTAACTGGGCGATTGAGGGAGGTTGTGGAAAACCACGAAAAAACGCAACCAGGATAGCCTGGGTTCGAACCTTGGTCTCCCAAGTTCCTGGGTCTGCCAACCTTGTTGGCATCAATGCTGTTCTGTTGTGCATTACTTGGAGTCGTGTAAAAATCTAAACCATGGTTCTTTGTTTTCTGTAGAAGTATTTATTTTCACCCTGGTGGAGAATGTCTCTACAGTAGTGCTCAGGACTCGCTACGTATATATGGTTGGGAACCTGCAAGGCTGCACGATAAAATCGATTTTAAATGGGGAAAAGTAGCGGATATTTCTACCACGAGGAACCATTTGGTGAGTCACTTGACGTTATCTTCAGCTCCATATTTACTCGTATCAACATCGATTTTCCTTATATGAACATTTCGGAAATAAAAACACATTTTTGTGGTGAAGTCAACCCGTTTTGACACAAAGCTCGGTTAATGGTTTTAAGTGATTGTCTACTTCTATGAGCATTAGTAAGCAAAAAAAGTTTAAATAAGCCCATAGATAAGATTTCCTATTTTTGCTGGAAAGCATGATTACATTTCAACATTTGTACAATTCTCGTTGAATTCTTCTTAAAATGCTTTTACATTTTCTCTTAGGTTGTGGCCTCATACCATCAGATGCAAGTTACTTTGTCTATGGTGGATTTACAGGTATTGTATTTCCTATTCTGATTTCGCATTGAATATATGAGATTAGCGATATGTAAGACTTCCCAGTTGAAGGAACTAACATTTTAACATGTGCTTGCAACAGTTTTTTTTTATTCCACGTTTTTTTATATATTTAAAAAAGGAAATATAGAATTTAATTTTTTATGAAACTACAAAAATAGTGCAGGCAGATATTTTAAAGTGTTAGTTAAAACAACTAGCTCTGGAAATTTAAGGTTTAAATTGGAAATTTTGTTAAAGAAACTGGTTCATTGTTAGTTGTACATATCTTTATTACATCTTTATGGTAATAAGGGTAAATTGTATGTAAAATTGGTTAAAAAAGTAAATAAGGAAACATCTTTAAATTTTATTTGTAGCGAGTGCAACCTTTCAATGCTTCATCCAGTCCAGAACGTGCAATCACTAGCCAGTCGCCATTCCAGTCAGGGTAAGACTTGTCATCGTATCATCATATCACAATGCTAGATATTTAAACTATAATGTTTGCGGTTCTTGTTCCAGCACCCCAATACGCAAGAGCTTCATCCGTCGAAATCCATCATCCAGCTCCAAAAACGAGCCGTATGACCTTTCATAGTTTTTTTGGTTGTGATTGAAACCAATTTTGCTCAAAAATTCCCGTTTGCTGAGTATTTATTCTATTATAGCGCAATTTCTATAAAAACATCGGAGGAAAATGAGAATTTAGTACCGGAGGTTGATCCAGGTGACGATGCCCTTTCATTGGCTGATATCAAGAATCCAGAAAACTACAAAGCAATTTTCCAGCCCCGTGGAAGAGAACGTAAGTAGTTAACAGTACAATTTTCCGGTATGATCTTAGTAGGTTTTTAAACATAGAAAGCCGACGCCGATGGTTGAGTGGTTGCGCGCTTGCCTCTCGATCCCAGGGTGTGGAGTTTGATCCCCGGTCGAGGTCGGTGGAAATTTTTCGAACGGGCAAAATTCCCAAAATTAAGTGGCGGCTCTTTCGAATGAGATTTTAAACCGAGGTTCCGTGTATATCCCCCTTGCTCTCTGCACGTTAAATACCCCTCGAGAAGGGGTGGAAGTCCCCCCTTGTTGGCAAAATTTTTCAGGGAGGTGGAGCAGGCCCTTTCCCTGGCGTTGGTGTTTAGCCCTCGTGTGCCCACGTATAAAATCAATAAACAAACAATAAAAATAGGAAGGAATAACAGGATTGTATTGCCTAAAGGCGGATTTTCCTAGCTGCACATTTTTCTAAAAATCACATTTTTTGTGTTGCGTAGGTCACGAGACCTTTATTGAAATGCACGGTCTCACGCAGTCTCGTGTCCTACACATCGCAAAAAATGCGCAGCTAGAAAAACTCGGCTTTTCATACCCAATGTTGATCCATTCTATTTATCATCATTAATAAGACAGCACTTTATTCTTCATAAAATATTTCTTGTAAATTTATTGGCGTGTCGTAATCTTTAGCGCATAGTGCATGACCAAAATTTCTACTGAAGACATTTTTTTGTTAAGAGATGCTTTATCTTCTTTTCTATGATCCTTCTGTATTTTGTGTTAGTGTAAGTTATGTTAGATTCAGTCTTTGTCGTATGATTGCAAATCTGCGATTATGTTTGCATGCAGTGTTCAGGAACTTATTTCATGTGCATGTGCTTACTTCTTCACACTATAAAAATAAAAGTCCCTAGATCGGATCTAAATTCAACATCATATAGTGCAGTAGTGACCTGGGTGAAAAAGTCTTCGGGCGTTTGCTGTTGCCATTCGTGGTCTACTGTGGGCATTTAAGAGGGTCTACTGGCTAGCATAATCAATGGACAGATATGCCAGAGATAAGCTTGCACATACTAATAAAGATAATTTAACAAAAAAAATGTGCTACACAATTGGATGTCTCCTTTTCTTTGAAATAAACTTCTTAAATCGTTATTATCAGCGATAATTTAAAAAATAAATATATAAACTGAATTTAATCTCTCACATGCATTTTAAAAATAGATTTTTTAGTTCTAAAAATCGCTTTTTTTTTTTTTTTTTTTTTGTTACAAAAAACTATTTTTAAAACGCACGCGAGTTATTAAGTATATATATCGCATGGGAGAGGTTGATTTCTGAAAATAAAAACCTCAGTAGGAATTTATACTCGGAAGGAACTTTGACCTCAGTCCCGAGTTAAGCGAGGGACTAAAATAAAAGTTCCTGTCGAGTCTAAATTCCTACTGAGGTTTGTATTTTCAGATATATACCGACCCCCTTATGATATGAGATATTATTTGGTTTGTTTCATTCTGGTTAACCCTTGGGTATGTCTCAGGGCTTTTGGTCGACTCCATGTATGTCTCAGGAATTTTGGTTGACCCCGGGTTTTTCTCACAAATAAAAACCCCAGAAAGCCATAGAAAAAAATTCTCGGGTATATATATTCAGATTGGATATTTTTTTTTTCAATTATCGCTTATAATAGAGATTTAAGACGTTTACTTCATTCAAAGAAAAGTAGGCATCCAATTGTGTATAACATTTTTTTGTTGTTGTTAAATTTTCTTTATTTTTTTTTTTTATTGACTGTTTAAACGTTGCAACATGATACAGCGTAAATTTTCTTTATTAGTATGTGCTCACTTATCTCCGGATGATTTGTGCATTGGTTATGCTAGCCAAAAATAGTCAGTAGCTCCTCTTAAGAAAATATTAAAATTTGAATAAATAATTACTCGACTGTTCAAGTTATTTGTAAGTTTCTCAGATCAGGGAAGGGGGAAAAAGTTTATTTCCCTTGCATGGACTTTATTTTTTTTTAATTCTATGTCTTAAAGCATTGTTATTTCATTTTGTTTAGATGCACCTTGTCCTGCATTTATGTGCATGTTTGTTCGTTTGTTTTATCTTTCTGTTTCTTTGTTTGTTGTCCGTTGGTTGTCGCTCGCATTCTATGGCACGTTTCCTTTTTTTTCATGAATCTTCACAGTATGCCGAACTCCTCCATTGGGGATCGAAATCTTTCCGGCAATTTTTGAGGGTAGGTTTAATGCACGCCTTCACTCCATTGTTGCTTTTGCTTAGAAGTTGTCATGTAGCCGAATGATATGGTCATGCCGTAGTAAGCTATAGCTTAGGGTAAAATCATAGTGCTATCAGCGATTAAAGAATGGAATCATTCTAGTGGAATGCTCCACTATGACTGAGCGTATCGAAAACAAGATGTTCGATTGCAATCAGTGATTCCAGAATCATTCTAGAATGATTCCATTCTTTAATCGCTGAAAGTGCTATGTTTTCACCCTAAGGAATGAACATTATTGAGTCAAAATATAGAGTTTGAATAAAATTGAACGATTTTAATCACAATGCTCTGTATTTTGATGCAATGTGGACGATGACTTACTTATAATGTGTGTTCTGTTTTTTATGTGTATGCTTTAATGTACATTTACCTAAAATAATGTAAAATCACTTTATTTGAATATTTAGTTTTTAAGAAATGAGACATTAATCAACTTGGCTTATAAACTAGAAAAGTCTGTATCTTATCAATTTTGCTTCAAAGCCCTGACGCTATCCAATGGTGATGTCAAACGTGACCTTTACGGTGACCTTTAAATGATAGAACAAAACTTCCAATTAGAAAGTTGTAGGGCATGGCCAAATTAGTCATAATGCATTCTAAAACGTACGATAATAGCTTTGTAAGAGGAGATTTCACTTAAAAATGTCGACAATCCCCTAAATGTTGCTCACCAGCAATGCTTACTTGTATTGCAAGTTGCTTTCAAAATGGGGCAATTTTAACTTTGTTTCACAAATTAATATGAATATGAAAAAGCATTTCTTTCGAAAACGGATAAAAAACATTAATAAATGGTTGGGTAACGGATTTAACTACCATTAGCAGAATGTTGATATTGGCAATTACTTTGAATCAAAATCGATAAGATACAGACTTTTCTTCCACCCTGTATAGTCCGAAAACCTATTTTTTATAGAGTAGAAGTGAATTGGTTTGTCCCCATAAAGCTTATCTGTTAAATCTAGCATTAGTGAATTCACTGTGCACGTTGTTATTGTTACTAACCTGCTTAGTTTGTTTTTAACATCCTATAATCATCCAGCAGGAGAGAGTTAATATTTTCTAATTTATGTGCTAGCTATTATTGATTTGATATTGATTGTGTCGTAGATGAGCCCACCAAGCCTGAGCCAAGAAGGCCAGAAGTCTCAAAGCCTGAACCCAGACGACCCGAAGCCGTAAAGCAAGAGCCAAGGAGGCCCGATGTAATGAAGTCTGTACCGCTTCGCCTAGACGTGGGCAAGTCGGATTCTCGCCGCCAAGAAACCTCTGTGCAGCGCCAAGCTAGTCCTCCTGTGTGCGTGGATGTGCAGCGACCGGAACCAGCCCGCCCTGACGTTGTGAGGCACTCGCCGGTGAAGGTGGACACTTCTAAGTCGGAAACGTACAGAATCGAACACTACAGTGAAAGTGTGACCGAAAAACTGATGACCGTGTCGGTAAATCCGCCTCCGCATGCCCCAGCCATGCTAAGGCTGGAACCTGTGGAAACCATTGACCCCAGGGGAGTGCCTTTTATCCATTCATCCCCGAAAAACGTGGACAATAAACCCCAGATCCTCAATATGAAACCGGCACACATACTGAACATGAAAATGCAGGAGTATTTGACTGACAAAGTTGAAAAGTGCGACAGGGTGGATTTTATTCCTGCGCAACGGGACCACTCGGTTGGCCTTGACGTCGATGAATTTCTTCCTCAGAGCCGGGTGAGTAACTAATGCCCTCAAAGTGCATTGAAAATGATAAAAAAATCATCCAGAGTTTTGGCTAAATGTTAATTACTTGAATGGTATGTTCACGAATTCTATCTTGGCTTTATTTGGACTACTTCCTGATTTTGGTGATGCCCCGTTTGGTGAAATTCATTCTCGAGCTCTCGTATATTTGTCCAAATTTTATTTAGTGTAAGACACAGGTTTCGTGATTTCATGTATATCACAATATTTATTCCTTGATAAATTTCTATACTGGTAATTCAAATGATTTACACAACTATATCATGGAGTTCATTTTTATTTTGTAAAAGAATTCAAGTGTAAAGTTGAAAACCGTTAAAACGTGAAGAAATGCTGTTAAATTGTTATGTGTCATACAACCCCTGCCAAGAATGTTAATTAACTTCATGATATGGTACGTTGTGCATTAATAACCTTATAAAATTTCAATTTTCTGGAAATTTTAGCCATTTATGAAAATATCATGAAAATACAGATTCTTGATAAATATCCAATATATATCAAAATTTCAAAATCCGTCTGAATTAACTGTTAGATTTTGCGAGCTAATTGTTTTTAAATTGCAGAAGCGGTTACACGATTCGTTCCACTTCAGCGGGCAACAGAAGCCCGATATTTCTGAGGCTGAAGCAATCTCTTCGATAATTAAAGGCCACGATTCCATGGTTTACGTTTTGACCACAAGGCAGCGCAACGTAGAAATCGTTCATACTCTATGGGCCAATAAAGATCTCAAGGTAGAATTAAAATCTCTTTTCAAAATATAGACAAAGTTACTCGTATATTGTTGTGAACTGCAAACAAGCTATGTGAGATTTATTGCATTGAAGTGTATGAAATTCGTTTTTTTTTTTTGTTTCTTTATAAATTTTAGACGGCGATGGAATCTGCCATCCACATGAACGACTCGGCTGTGATAGTTGATATTCTTAACAATATTGTTTTAAAACCGTAAGTTTCGTTTTTTAAATTTTTTTTTCAATATTTTTCACAAAAGAAAAATAGGGCAGGCGAATTGCTAAATAATGACAAGTTCACCATGTTCTCGTCATAATATTTAACATCTAAAGGCAAACATATGTTAGTTTAAATACAGCAATTCTTCAATGTTCACTTAATCAGAAAATGTTTTTTTCTTATTCAGGTCCATTTGGAACCTCGACCTTTGTGTGACCTTATTACCATCCATCTTTGAGCTTCTGCAAAGCAAATATGAAACGTAAGTTTGAACTAATATATCTATTGTTTCCTTAAAGCACCGACATTGTTGGCTAAGTGGTTACGCTTAGATCCTTGAATTCGGGAGACCCAGGTTCAAACCCCGGTCGGCTATCCTGGTTGTGGTTTTTCGTGGTTTCCCACAACCTACCGTAATCGCCCATATAGGCATATTTAGGCAGATGCCGGGATAGTTCCCCAAAAACTCGGCCACGACCGTATACTCTTCCCTTTAAATATCTGGCACTTTGATCCCTGCCACATGGCATGATAAATGCTGACTGCAGGGTAAGGAATTGAATTGAATTAAATTGAATTGAAGCACATGTTAAGGTAGGCATAGGCTGGTGTGACTAGTCTAATCGTGGCCTAGATATAGAAGTCACAAATCATTACGGACTAACAGCCCCATCTTTTCGTATGGGCACGTGTCCATGGGCCCATGATTTCAGGCCCTACGCAGGTCAGGTGCTCATTAGACTTAAGGGATCCAGTACGTTGATGTATCCAGGGCCTTCAATGTTGTTCAATTCAATTCGTGGCAGGGAGCAAAGTGCCTTATTTTTAAGGTGAAGAGTATACGGTTGTGGCCGCTTTTTGCGGCACTATCCCGGCATGTGCCTATATGGGCGATTAAGGGAGGATTTGGGAAACCACGAAAAACCACAACCATAATAGCCGACCGGGTTTCGAACCCGGGTCTCCTGATTTCAAGGATTTAAGACTAGAGACTGATTTACAACTGCGACGAATTGCTATCCCTCCAGAAGGGGTGTAAATTCTCCTTGTAGTCAAAATGTTTAGGTAGGGACCAATGGAAATGTTGTAATATACAGTCTAACTTATGAAATTGAGAATCTCTGCATAGTGATCACTATTCATAAAATAGTTTTTGTTTGTTTGATGATTTTTTACGTTGGCCTATTTCTGCACACGAGGGCTAAACACCAATGCCAGGAAAAGGGCCTCCTTCACCTCCCTGGAAATTTTGCCTACGAGGGGGGGACTTCCACCCCCTCTTGAGGGGTCTTGCATGAAGGGGTGCCGGCATGAAATAGTTTTAGAGCAATAGATTGCCAGTATAAAACTTTTCTGTATATTGACCACTTCAATGGCTAGTGTGTATGGTGATCAGGGTATGCCATGTCTTTTTGGTTTTTTCTGTTGGCAATGTACCTAATAAAGTGACCAGGTCCTTGAAAGTTTTTAAAGTGCTTATTTTTGCTTTGATGAATTTCAAGGCCTTAAAATGTGCTTATTTTTGGAATTCTAATGATCAGATAAAAGTTCATGTGATATTTTTATTTAAAGAGGGTTGCATACCAGAATAAACCTTTTTTTCTAAATTATTTTTTAATTTAATTTTAGAAACTTAATAGGAACAAATGGAATGTACGAGGACCTAGCATAAATATTCTATTTGTTTAAATTTTTTGTTTATGTATAATTGTAGAGTGGTCTGGTAAACTTTTCAGACATTTCCGTGAAATGAAATATACCTATAAATAAACAAATGAAAGAATATTTATCCTAGGTCCGCGTACATTCTATTTGCTTAAATTTTTTGTTTATGTATAATTGTAGAGTGGTCTGGTAAACTTTTCAGACATTTCCGTGAAATGAAATATACCTATAAATAAACAAATGAAAGAATATTTATCCTAGGTCCGCGTACATTCTATTTGCTTTTAACAGTTACCAAAATAAAATTAAAAAATAATTTAGAAAAAAGGCTTATTCTGGTATGCAACCCTTTTAAAAGTTTTATGTAAATAACATAATTTTTACCAATTTTTTCCCCCACAATTTTAATTAGAAAAGACCCTGCATGGGCTCGTCAAGAAATTTCCCCATAGGAAAGGAGGGGTTTAGTTCAGCTTTTTAAAACCTTAAAGATTTGTATGGCGGTTGCATTTGTCCGTAAGAAAATTTAGTCATTTTTAACCCGAAGACTAGTTGTCCACAGTTTTAGCTTACATTTACCCAAATATCCTTCGAGGAAACTTAATTTTAACAGTTGTCCGTACCGTGGGCCCCTTTTACCTTGGGTGGCTTTTTTGCGGTCAGAGCTAAATACGAATTTGAGTTACCTTAAATAATGCTCCAACTTGGGCGGCATATGTTGGAACGGTGTGCAGATGGTAGACGAGGCCAAGGGGAGGATACTCGTGAAATCCTATTAAACTGTTGTTATTAGCTATGAAAACGTGCGTTCATCTTTTACGAGCTTGCTGAAAAGGTTTCATCAGCAATTAGCTACATCTCCCTGTACAGCACAGTTTGAAAGGCAGGTGGGGTAGTCTTTATGGGACCGCTACTTACTCATCAATTATCGTCCCTATTGCTCCTCCATGCCGTTCACAAAAAAGTTAATGAATCCCCCATTTGCCGGAGTGGTTTTATTTACTGGCGTTCAATAATCATTTACGATTAAGTGCACAGTTAGTTAATAGAATAGGCAGGGGTTTTCCCCGTGTTGATTTTTGGTTTCTTCGCTGTGCCACTTGGCACTTGGTGGCCTTTGGCCCATTGGTTTAAATACAATGCAACTGCGTTTTCAACTGAATTTGTGTAGGGAAACGTGTTTATGTTTGGAGTGAAAACCGTTCTCCAATTTTGCTCATGTACATGTGGTATGACAACATGATGGTAAACAAGTCCTAAATATTCCTAAAAAAAAGTCCTAAATATTTTAAAAAAATACCTACATACCTTATGAATAATCGAATAATTGTTATAAAAATGATGTTTCAAAAGTTGAAGTTACCCCAGGTATGATGACTCAGGGTGGCCACAGGTGAGGGAATGTCAGGGAAATTTGTGAGTGGTCAGGGAAGTTTTCCCAAATAAAAGCAAAATGCTATTCCTGCACTGGGTCTGCTAGCAGCTCCATCCCCAATCCTCTCAGCTGCCTTTTTTGCATTTAAACCCCTATCTTGTTTCTTATGTTTCCTTATGAAATTTCAGTTGTTTGTTATTTGTTCTTTTATGTAAACGATTCTTCTCAAAATAAGATTTGTCAAATTGTTTTCCTCTATAACTGAGTATTCAGTATACATGTATATGCATTATTGGACATGAGTTCAACAAAGATCTAATTAGCATTTGTAACGAGCAGCAGTTATGTTGAAGTTGATAATAATGCTTTTTTTATTCTTAAAAATATGTTTGATTAAATTCAACAATACCAAAAGTGTGCTTTCCTTATTCAAATTTACTTTCCATCTCTGGGAAACAATTTTAAGCCTTTATAATCCAGCTAGACTATAACAAAATTTAGTGTTTTTCCAAGCTTCTATAATTGCAATTGCTATTTTATTGTTCAAGATAATAAAAAAATTATATTCATTAATGAGTAAGTTTTGGGGGAAATCCAGCAAAATGGATTACCGTTTAACTCAAGTTTTTTTAGTGTGCATGTACAAGTAAACGGGTTTTATATGTATTTCTGTGCCGGTTTTCATGTGCGCCTCAACTGCATGTACTTTCAGATTGTCTACACTGAAACTTGTGAATAGCGCACCCCATTGGGACCGAACCATGGGGTTTGCTTCTTGGAGGGATGTGTTAAATGAAGGTTCAGCTAAAATGATGACCATAATGTATCAGAAATTATTATTCTAATAATGAAGATGCACAGATGTATATGTTGCAATTTTATATGGTTGTTAACAATAACAAAACCGAAAAATACATATAGAAAAAATATACGTTTGTATACAACTGCATCTATGTAGATGTAGCCATTTTTACTTTATATTGGGTGTACATGCATTCTCTATGCTAATGTACATGTATTTTATTTAACATTTATCGCCCTCATTTTGGGATTTCCCAATGGGTGAAAATCATTGTTGCATGCTTTGCGTATACGCTCTTCTCAGGTAAAATCGTGATTTTGTCTCAAGAAACCAGTGCGCATGTCGCGTTTTGCAGGGAATACGCTATATGGAAGTATTTTATTCTATAAAATCGATCCGTGCCGAATGCGTCGAGGGTGCGCTACTCCCAGGTAGTACGCAAAATGGAGGGCTCTTATTCGCAGGTTTCACTGTATTAAGTTGCCAATAAAGGGTTGATCATTTTTCAAAAATGGTTTTCAAAAATTGAAGTTGTTTACCTGCAGTCGAATCGTTTAGGGCGTTTTCCAGTGTTAGTGAACAAGTTTGGCATGGATGAAATGTGCAGGAAAATTGATGGAGGCAGGGACCAGAAAGGGGGCTTATATATGTAGCAGTGTAAAATGAAGACGTGTCTTTGCAATGATGAAAAATGGGAAAGGCACCTCTAGAAAATCATGCTTGAAATGGGCGCTGAAAGGAAATTGACTCGCTTTGGACACGGAGGCATGCCTTTTCCTGAATTGCTGGATGACTCGTACGTTTAAAAAATGGCTTCAGCTGTTGAAAAAGTCATTTGTCGCGATGACCAGCCATGGTTCCAATGGCTGGCCCCAAGATTAATGAAGTTGGGACGCGCGGGGGGCAAAGGGAAAAGGTGGGTCCCCTCTCTTACCTTTCACTCGTTTTCAGGTCAGGGGAGGGAAGAGTGGGGGGATAAGGGAAAATTGGATTGTGATACCTGAGCTCATTGACATATTGCCCGGACTGCGCTGGCTTTTGTTCGTAATGAGGTGTGAGACAGGTTGCTGCCCACCTTTTTTGCCTCCCCATTCAGCCCCAGAGCCAGGGACGAGGCCCGTTATTTATTAATTTGATTTCTTCGTCACTGCACTCGCCCCGCCCCCCTCGTATTTCACTTGTGTTGTCCGGTTGGAACATTCCTGCAGGGTTTCCAAGCGCGCCTCAGAATTGGGTGCCAAGAAATGGCATGTGCATGTGCCACCATGCTTCAATGGTTGGATGCAAGGGTGAATCAGGGGAAAATTAACTTTTCCATTGCGCACGTATTTAACAAAATACATGCATGTATTTTTATGTTTGTGTTAAGGTGGGTATCCACCAAAGCAAACATGGACAAACATTAAACAAAAACGCGGAAAATTTCAACTAACATTGGAGCAAACATTTAGCGTATCCACCGGCCAGTAAACGTATGTCGAAAAAACGTCGTTTTCTGCAAACATTTTGATGTTTGCTGGCGATTGCACAAGTGTATATGAAGATCAAAGGAAAATTTGTTTGCTGGGTGTTTACTGTGGCAAACACAAAAAAGATATATGTATTTTCAGTCCCACTCGCCTAATAACATAAAATCTAGTTATTTCTATATCTTTATCATTGCCATGTGAAATTAAGACAATAATCGTGATTTTTAACTGAGCTTTGCGAACCCATTAATACACATGGGGTGATTTATAGCACTTTGCAGGGCATATAACGTCACTCTATTTTTGCAGAAATGGCGCCATAACCTGAATATTTTAACGAAAACATACATGTGATAAACTTGTACTTAATTTTTGCTTTATTCAGCTAGGTTTTTCAAATTATAAGCTAGTGGTAGCTGTTTAGCAGACGCCGTTTTAATATAGAAAGCCTTGGTAGGAGCGCTATAATTAAATATATAAATTTATGACATGTTTCATTGAATGTTTTTATCGGTGTGGACACTGTGTTTGTGCATGTTTGTTGCAAAAGTGTTTGTCAATGATTATCGGAAATTGTTTGTCAAAACGTTTTCCAACAAACGCATTTTTCTGTTTGCTGTTTTTGTTTTATGTTTGCTCTTGTGGATACCCACTTTTACAGGCATTTGTGTTTACACTCAGTATTGTATACGTACTTGAGCATGTGTAGCAGCAGTGTGCTTTTCTTAATCAAATTTACTTTCCATCCCTGGGAAACAATTTTAAGTCCTAACACCTGATTCACACCAACGTTGATGTAGAATTGATGTGGATCAAGAAAACTTTTGCGTGTTAATTCACACCG
>JAQGCC010002501.1:0-18223 GCA_034698905.1 Xestoiulus laeticollis | reverse complement strand
TTGATTGGATTCGCACAACTCTATCATTTATTACGGACATCAGGACTCTTGATTTGGTAGGTGTGAAGAAGGTGTTACCATTAGGCCTTCTTCACACCAACGTTGATGTAGATCAACTGATGTGGATCAAGAAAACTTTTACGTGTTAATTCACACCTCAGAACTCAGTTAAACTGGTCACATGACCTATAGTATACAGGGCACAGTATACTAGGTCATATGACCAGTTTAATTGAGTTCTGCGGTGTGAATTAACACGTAAAAGTTTTCTTGATCCACATCAGTTCTACATCAACGTTGGTGGGAATCAGGTGTTAGTAACGTTATGCTGATTATATAGCTAATGTATACTTGCGTCCAGGTTGTAGGGGTCAAACACCTGTTATTTAATATTTGACTATATATATAGTGCATTCAGGAATTCGTGCCATTCCAGTTTGGGCACCACATGTAGTTCTATATAGGGTGCGCCTTTTCCAAGCAAAGGCTATCATTATTTGACCAGCCAATTTCCGTTATAATAATAGTAATAATAATCATAAAAATAATATAATAAAAAGCAAGAAATCAGATAAACGCGAGTTCCGTATATGCAAGTCGTTATTTAAAGCTTCCAAATTTTTTAATGATTTTTGTTATCAGTGGACGTACACACCTTGACTGGCTTATTTTAGTTATTTATATCCTTTAATTCAACGATAATGACGTGTGATAAGAGTTATAGGAATCGTGAAAGGCTATACGAATAACCTGTCATTTTTCTCATGTTTAGAAATCGAACACAAATAAATTATGAAAACTTGCTCCACATGTGGAAAATTTATTTCTGATGGAATAGATAAAGTTAAAAAAATGGGCAAATTCTTTCCCGAATGACCATCGATCATATTTGTAGGAATACTCCACAAATTGCGACATAAAACAACAAACGTGTTTTCCTTTTAAGCAGAGCTATGCCATTAACCACTTTCCTTGAATTTATTAACCTTTGGAATGCGCCCATGTGGTGTCCATGTGTGTAAATTATACGATACGCAGAAATTGTTTATTTGTGTGTGTGTGCATGGCGGATAATGTTCATGTACATGTATAACAATTTCATAAATAACACATATAGCCTATAATATAATGTACATACAATATTAATGAGCATAATTTTACCCAATGTACATTAATTGTAGATGGAAGAACATTGTATAAACATGTATACGATCTACATACTATTACATGTACATGTCCTATTGGATTTTCTATAACTAGAAAGAACATATAAAATAACATATTCCTCAACAGTTATAACTGTTCTTTCCGTTCTATAAAGCCTTTATACCATTAATTTTTAGAATACATCCATTCTATTGCGTGTAATTACATGTAATGTACATGTATGCATATACATGTACAAGCTTTTAAAAAATTATTTGTTGCATTACACCCCAAATGTTTAATACATACATGTACATGTAGTTTTTATTTTATTCAGTAATTAATTATGCATTTAAATTCATGCGCCATTTAAATATGAATTCGCAGTAAATCGACTTGTATACCCACTTAATTAGGTACCCCCTGTAACCTTATTTAAAAAAAAAAAGAAATTAACATTGCAGTTAAACATTTAACCATCGTCATTTCTCCTTGAAAAGCTATAGTATTTTGACTCTTTCACGCCCGAATAGAATAATACAAACCACAGAATTCACGTACGGATAAAAAATAGTAGCAATATGGTTTCCCTTTCTCTCCCGGTATCTTTTCAACTGATATTCCAGGGTTTTCCCACCTGTCCAGGTACATGATGGCGATTAGCTGCTTATCTGGCTACCGTGTTGAACGATACCATAGTGGGGAGTGATCGATCACGCTCGACATTGGCCGAATGGCGTTGCTGCGCCATAAATCAGGCGAAAAACAAAAGGTTTAGGGATTATTCGGCGTAATCTAGGTATACATGTACATGTATACATGTGTTCTCTTTGCCAGGGTTTTGGGGGAGGCCCACGTGCTTTTCACCTCGTGCACATACCAGCTAGATAGAACCTCGTTGCCGAACACGCGTTCGGTACTGGTTCGCACCCGATCGTTCGGCTGATTTGACAAAACTTGTGTTCGCGCGTCACTTCCGCTCTTGTACCCGTGATTCGCACGTGCAAAATCTCACCCGGTTCACACGACCGCGACCTCGGTTGCGGTATGAAGCAAAAAAATTGAAAAGTGCGAAAACAACCACGATTATTAAGAACAAATAGAAAGCTGTATACACATGTGCAATGAGTACGTTTTCGACAGGGGCCGACCGAATGACAACTGCGTCGGGTTTTCCCTTTCTCAACTCTTCTAGGCCACCGCTAGGCCTAAGCTGCAGTGCTAAGGTGCCCGGACAACGCCCATTTCCTCAACTTCCCAAGATTCACTAATTTGTGAGAGCAATGGATTATAGCTTGCGATGATAACGTTTTCGAAAACGAATACATGTACATGCACATATGCAGTCGGCTCTCGATATAATGAACGCGCATGAACAGCGCATGCGCACATCTGCGCTCGCGTGAAGAAGCCTATTTACATCTTATGTACATGTATTTGCCTCTCAGTATAACGAATGGGTCAGCTAATCCCTTCACTATCTCACAATACTGACCTCTACGTATAACGAACGGATGTCCCATTCCCTTGGTGTTCGTTATATTGAGAGCCAACTGTTTGTGAACTATACTTTTTTCGCAGTTTCACTTTTTTGCATCGTTGCAATAATCGGGATAATATTTTGAATTTTTTGCTAAAGAAGTACACATGTACATGTAGCCTATGTATTTTTCCTTGTACTTGATGAAAACAACAACAGTAAGCGGAAAGAGCTATTTTCGTCGAGGAAACTATAAATTGTGTAAATTATAAGGATGAGGTAAATTCTGTACCTATCGACATTTTCCTCTGTGAAAATTTTTCTTACAAATCTTTTTAACTTGTATCCAATAGTCTATTATTTTATCCATTTATAAAAGTATTTATCATGTCAATAATTTCATTAACAGTCAGTTATAAATTTTGCTCAGTCATCAAATTTTTAAATAGTGTAAGCTTAGTTCTTCATTCTTTTCTTTGCTTACAGCTGTACGTATCACAAACAATCTGCATTATTATACAGCGTACATTATTGCCCCGGTCAAATGTTGGATTTCGTCCTGAACGAAATTTAAGGTTTTTACCTCCATTCTTTAAATATATATTTGTATAACATATTTTTTGCATTGTTAAGTTCATACATTTTACGTTCAGAATTATAAGTTGTAAATATAAACGCCCTTACAAAAGCAAGTGAACGATTTCCTTTTTTACTTTTTCAACGAATTAACCTTGGGATGCTATTTTATTAATTTCCTGTGTTTTTCAATTCTTGCAAAACTATACCTACAATAAATGTAAGTACAATTAATAAAATATACCTATAACAATTCTTAATTTTGTCGTAGGAAGTTTCAGAAAAAACTCAGTGGCGAACGAGAAAGCAATTTCTTGAACTAAGTGCATGTACATGTATGTAATCTTATATAAAAAATGTTTCAATATTTGACCTAAAGCGGACAAGCGTTCGCTGCCCTTTGGGATTATTAATTTTTTTCCTCTCCAAATTTCCAAATGCTGGAATTCCACTTTATCTTGCCCTTAACTATAATTGAGGCTTTTTTTAAATCAGTTTTCATCGATGTCGAATGAAACCCATCATTTTAATCCATTTAATTGACCATCGGTCGACGACTGTTTTCCCCCTATTCCTCCCTATGTTATAGAAAGGGTTTACCAAACCCTTTTTGTTACAGCAATGGACATCATCAGCCACGTCAAACACGCCATTTAGTGTCTGCCTTTTATTTTTTCCTATGTGTGCTACAGGTGGTTTTATTAGCCAGCACGCTAAGCGGTGTCAAGAGCTGTCCATCAGCGTATACAGATGCTTATCTTTGGGCAGTTGTAAAACCATCGACCCCTCAAAGGGCAACCCTTTGATGCGTTTTCTCGGGCGTGGCGCTGCGCCTATGAGTGGACCCCCTAGACGGTCCATGCCCTCTGGCGGGGATCCAGTCGCGTAACAGGTGCAGGACAACTAGCCCAATTTTGAACAGGTAACGGTATGTGCTTGCACACCATGTGGCATTCAGCCGTCATAGGGGGGGGGGAGGGGACTCAATCCCATCAAAAGCGTTCAATCGATGGCAGCAAACTTTCACCTGGTTCACTTTTACTTGGTTATTGATGACGAAAATGTGGCCAAGTTATGAAGTGAAGCGTCTGAGTCTCTACAACAAGTCGGCAACGCTTTGCTCGCGTAATTAGATGTGCGCATGCGCTGCTCATGTTCACATCTAATTACGCGGAAAAGCGTTGCCAGCTTGTGCTTAACAGCGTTCTAGCGAAGGAGCCTATTGAGATTCTATCATCAAGATTATTTAACTTGCATATTTTTATGTTCATGAATCAAACAAAAGATCTAAAGATGTTTTATACCGATTCATTAAGATGCATTAAGAGAAATTTTGAGTTTTTTATATTGACGCTATGTATATAATGTTGCCATCTGCGTAAATTTTAGGGATGTTATTTCAGGGATTCGATAACGCAAAACTGCTGTGGATGGGCTTTTGTGGTGTTGATAGAGCAACACTTCAAACATTTAGTTAAAATGTTTCTAAGATTGATAACATTATCAAAGTTACATACCATCTGCTAGTGAAACATATGCTTATTTTGTATAATTTCATGCACATTTGGCTTTTCAAAACCTGGAATTGTCACGGAAATTGGATACACCTGGAATACTCGGGGGAATAGATAGCACACTCAGCCAAGCCCTGCAGCTATACAGAAATAGGGAATTTCCCTTTTAATTCATTTTTTTCACATACACTGTAATTTTATATCATAATTTACTAACCATTTTTTATCTACTCGTACAAGTAATTAATGTCACGAATACTCGTTAACCTTCTACTATGAAAACATTCTTTTAATTAGTTAGGATTTGACAATGAAAAGCAATTTTAATAATAGTTTGTGTTAACCCTAGTTGAATTAACCATTTGCTGCCAAACATTGTTAATTGCATTCAGAAACAAATTAAGAATAATGTATGTAAAGCCCATTGCCACATTTTAGAAATGGAAAATTGACATTAAAACTGAAATACATGTAGCCATAAAACTTAAAATTTCACTTTAGTTTAAATTACATGTACAATATTCATGTATATGGACAATATGGTCATGGTCATCATCAGCAATTTGCTTTATTACAATCATCCGCTGGAGTATTAAGATGTCGGAATTGATTCCACGTACTCTACCTGTATAGCCTACTACATGTATATCGCATATGTACATGTACATCATGCAGTAAGAGTAAAAAATAGCGGCTGCATAGAGTACGGAATAGCATGGAGCATGGCATGGCCTTGAAATGCAGCATTTCTATTGGTTTTTATATGGCGGGAATTTCCGATTGCCCAATCTAAACGCTGCATTAAAAGATCGTGTCATACTCCTTGCTCTACACTGTTTTTACCTAGCTACCACTATTTCTATACAGGTGTGTTCATTAAAGGAGACAGTGGTGCCACCCGCCCTACGATTTATTGAATTGGCATAACGTGCAAATGCGGCCGTATACCCTTTGCCTCAATTAAGTCGCCATTTGTAATCTACATGGCATTGCTACAATCCGGCACCTCGTTATAATTCCGTAACACCTTAGCGATTTATCGTCGCTTTGTGCACATATATTTCGCGTATTAAGGCCAAAACGGCGGCGATTCAACCGATGGAAATGCGTTCCAAGGCCGACAGAGGGCCGCGGTCACCTTGATGGAATGTCGGCATGCCAATGAAGGCAACACTGCTCGAGTTTTCGCCCTTCGTCGCAATCCCAACCTGTATAGCAATGGCAGCATGCATTGCATTTTTTACCAGCACACTGTAAATCGACTTTACGCTGACATACCCTGGGACATATTCAACCGTTCAATCAATAGCATATTTGTCGGGTTTTTTTCTGGTGCGGTTTCCTCCCCACGTACACGTAACAAAAGAAAAATGCATTACTAGCGATTTTTTCTTTTGAAATTTATGTTTTGGCACGCGTTTTGGTCACGTCCTCCTTGTACGTGAACAACTTAATCAGAATGGGACATACCAGCTGGTCTCACGAATTATGAAAACCTCGCCCAAAATTTGCATAACCACTCAGCTCCATTTTATTACCAGGACCGATAGGGACACTGATAATCGTTTTTACGACGAATGGACAGTGACCGTTCTGGAATCGTGCATAATATAAATTGGTCACGATCACAGGGAATAAACTGTATAATGCCACTCATGATTGAGTGAAAATAAGGCAGTTTATATTACTTCACATTTTGAAATTTACTTTTGCATTTCCTCTGACGAACAAAGTGGTTTTGAGTGCATTAAGTACTTGTTTGTTTATTAAAAATAAATAAACGATACAAAATAATTTTCGATTGTATGAAGTATGCATAGAGATTATGGAAATGAAGGGGAAAACTACATAACTGTATTTTATTTCTAACAAAAATTCTCTGAATTTTGAGTACATGCTAGTCCATAATGCAAAAGTTTTAAGGGACAAAACGTTCTGGGTGGGGAAACTTGACCAGGTTTTTGCTTAGTTGACGGAGGCTTGAGTGGGCTGGCCGAGCTTGTGATATTTTATATTGTGGCGCCAATGATTATGTTGTAATGGCGCTTTCATTTATTAGCTTTAATTTCTCATGTAATGATGGGTAGGCAGACATGTTGTGTTGTGTCGATCAAACAGGCAATTGACTCCTCTCAGCTTCCATCACTACAAACTTAGCCGAATTTGGCTAAAAAAAGCGATAAGTTTTGCATCATGCCGCTCATGCGCACTTCTAAAGTCAGCCCAACAACCCTTGATTTTTCAAAAATCCTTCTTTCGATCAATGTAACGATGCAAAAGATCTTTCATCCTTGTCCTTCAACTTTCTCAACACTAACATTGCAGAAGAGCGGACCAGAGGCCATATGTTCCATCATGACTGCACCAACCACCGATGTTTAATGGCTCGTTATACCATTGTATCGTATACAAAATTTTCCTTTTCAAGGAGATTGGTACAACGAGCCGCAAACGTTATTCATCTCGGAAAACCTCGAGTTAAATACCAGCCGTTAATTTCAGTTGACACCCCATTAATGCCGTTTAAGATAAACGTGCGGTTTTGTATCGAATCGTGCCATTGCCAATTAGGTCACTCGGCATGTTACTTCCCAAAAATTAAAGCCGGAGAAAAATGAAAAAAAAAGTTGTAAACTTAATTCATTCGCCATTACATTTTGGTTCGCTGTTGTGGCAAACTGTCGCGATAACGATCAGCTGGTAGTGATGCAATTTCGTTACTTTCACTGCTCCTTCACTCGACCATTAAAGTGTATCTCGAAGCTAAGCCGCTTGATTAATATTCGGCCAAAAAAAATATTACTCAATCTTGTTTTCAAGATTTGAACTACAGATTTGGATTATGCACGTAGTAGGATATTTCGCGTGGTATGCAACTGCTACCATAACATTTGCAAAAACGTTTTTTTTTTCTCACTGCGTGATGTACATACCTATACGAAGGCCTTTTATATACGCTTTCTCCAAAACAGGAAACTGTGACGATTGCCTGCCCCCGTACCCCCAATTCCCAAAATTCGCGGTGTGGCAGTACGCCAACTTGCGCATTTCTCTTATAAATATCATCCAGATATGAATATCGTAGTCATAGTCGTGTCAATACAAAGGCTATAATGTGCGACATGTGTTGTTGATTAGTGTGCATATCAACCGACATCTTGAATATAGTTTTCAGAAACGTATTTGACATTTTTGGAGTGCAGATCAATAAATATTTGGAGCAAGAAAACAAGTGCAACCAACACTTATACGTTTAGTGTATTCTTATGTTTAGTCCACACCAAGGCAAAATTTCCATGAAACATTAAACTTTATTATGTTTCATGAAATATTTTAATGATGTTGCATTGGTTTGGACATCTTGTTTCACAAACATGCTGCACCTGCAGATAGGTATCGAAGCATTTCCTGCGCAACATTTTCGTCATGAAATATGTTTTAAGTTTCATGTTTCATGAAATTGTTTCCTTGATGTAGTGGACTAGGCACGAGTCTTAAAGTGTCTTTAGGCATAACTATTTAAAACTACATGTATAGTCATATGTCTCAACAAGATCAATAACATAAAAATGTCTTGCAACTTATTCTGCAAATATTTCCTTCAAAAGACAACCCCTGATTTTTATTTGGAAAAGTATGTTTGATTTTATTATTAACAGTCTAATAAAACAGCCTTTTACAGATTTATATAAATAATGGTGCAAAAGTAGGTTATATATTCTGAAGTGATTCGACATAACACAACTGTCTACATTTCATGTAGAATGAGACCTTGGCAATTGTAACATTGAGTATTTTTATTCATTGGTTTATTCCAAGGCTTAATTTGTTTACATTTATTCTGTATGAGGAATAACTTATTTGCCAACTTTATTTATTTGAGAATTTTCCCATTATAAGCTTATATGAAGTGTGAGTCTTCCAAGAAGATATGCTGCGTCGCGCTATATTGCAAAGATATATAATGTACTTAGGAGTTCCCCAAGGAATTAGCAACAAGTATTAATGCACCCCAGGTAGCTCTGCAAGATATATTGAAAAAGTTGAAATAAAAGTCAACAATATAGTCCAAGTGAATCATTGCTTCTCAAGAACCATAATTCATGGACGACGAGGTCGCTTGACCAATTCCTCCATTATATGGTCAGAGGGAATTTCTTAATGATGCTGGAAGGAAATGACATTTACGGCAGAGGTCTATTTGTACTGATGAAATTATCAGCACACCCCATGGAGGATCGACGCCTCTTCAGCGTCTTCTTGGTGTCGTTTGTGAATGGTGGACATCAAAGGATTCTCGGAGGTGGGCCTCCTGGGCAACCTTTTGCATGTGATGAAATGCAGTGACCACTGACATCTGATGTTGATGAAGCGGACCACCCAAAGCACGAGTGAGGATCTTACCCATTTGTTTGCGGTTTGAGTAATGTGGACGACCTCGTTGAACCCTCCTGGCTGCAATCCGACAGACTGGTTGATTGAAACGGAATCGTCAAGAGGATGGCGTACATAAACCTCTATACCATCAATTTATGAATTTCAACTATTTGTTGAAAGTTTTTGGCCAAAATTGATTTCAATATTTGGGCAAACGAAACCTGCATTAACGGCCAAATTTAACATATTTTAAACAGGGTTCCCACCATGTGCACAGATTTGGAATGCAATCGTCAGGGAGATGGAATAGACTTCGAATTGTCTGGGAAAGTTTAGGAAATTCAACAAAAACATGGATAATTATTTATTACTTATAAGCTGCCAATGTAGATTAAAAAAGCTAGGGCTGTCCATAAATGACGTCACGCGATTTTGGCAGATTTTTTAATCCCCTTATTTCACACTTAGTCACAAAAAGTCAGACCCCCTCAAATATGACGTCACAAATCTCTGACCATCCCGCCCCTTGAAAACTGGTCATTGTCACTGTAATCTGTATGTATAATGTGACACTGCACTCTGATATTGCAGGAGAAAACATGTATTAATAAGGAGACAATGGAAAACTGAAATTTGCACAAATATTATGATCAAACTTGTTATTTAAAGTAGTACGACACATTTTTTAACCCCCCCCTTCCCCTCGTCACACATCATCACAAATGTTTGCCCCCTATACCATCCCCCTAGTGCGTGGCGTCATTTATGGACGGCCCCTAAAGTCGTTTTCTATAAAGCTTTTTAAAGTTTTATATTAAGATGGTCCACCGTTCTTTGATGAATTCCATTGAGGGTTCAAGAATGTCATCGTGGCCACTCAATAGACTATAGCTCTGACACATTTTATGGGTTTCTTACATTTATTTCGCCTTCCAATGCCTGCCATTGAACAATGATGAAAAGTCAAGTTTGTACGCGTACATGTACATGCACGGGTTCGGTAGTCGACCCTTGCAAACTTAACGAAAGGGGTATGGCCCTCAATTTGCAAAGAGGCACAATGAAGGTGCCCTTCCAGAAACTCGTCCAATTTGCATTTCTAATGCGACGCCTTGTATCCCGTCTGGTCCATGAGGTACCGAAGACCGGAGTGAGTGTCATTGCTCGAGAAAAAAAAGATCGAAGTAACCGATAGGGGGTGATGTACGATATTTTTAATAAACCCGAAATCCAAGGCCATTATTGATCACGCACAGCTAGCACCGTTGCAAGTTGCATCCCGCAGTCTCATCAAGCCGCATGGTGGAACTACGATAAGGATTACAAGAAAATCCTATGTTTAAAACCCCTATGTCCATTCGTCTGTTTGTTTGGACATCTTCGAGAACCTTTTTGACCAACTTGAACACGTCCTAGAGAGTTCAAATTTTGTGTCAAGTCTGCCCCATGAAAAATGTGTATCTATCAAATTTTAATCCATTTCTTTTACACTGTTACGACCGAAAAAAATTCATTTTATACAACAAAAAAATACAATAACCAACGAAAGTACATTGATTCAATTCAGCGCTCGGCTTCCGAGTTGCGATGAGGGTCTAAATAAGCCAATGCACTTCAATGTGCCACTCTGTGGCTTTCCCACCACTTCTGTTCAATTGGTTTTTTTTTTTTCGTGCTTGTTTCCAAATTCTTTAAAAGCTCATTTTATCTTTAAAGTGAAGTTCTTTGTATACATTGTTGATGAAACTTATGCGATTTTTAGAAAAAGTTTCCAAAAACTTGTATTAATTTTGTTGTTGTATTAATTGGCTTAATTTAAAGAATGAAATGAAGGACTGAGGGAAGGTTAATAATACACTGTGCGTACGTGTACAATGTATTGCTTTAATGTGATTAGGTGGTGGTATGAGAAGTGTATTAGTTGCATGCATTGTCAATGGAAAAACTGCAAATGAGATGGCATACCCTGTTAACTATACGCAATAATAGACAGGTGGTTACTATACCGAGAAATTTTATGAAGGAAAATATATTAAGTAAAAAAAGTATGCTCAGTACAAAATAATTTATGAAACGTGGTGTTTGCCGCAGAAATGTTTGTATCTAACCATGCAACTGAGCATTTATTTATTCAACATCTAAACTCAAAATGAAGCACAAACATTATTTGGTTATGAACTATAGCAAAAGCACAGTGTACTCGCATGCACATATTTATCATCAATATGCAATTAAATGAAGAAGCTTTTTGAAGGATGAGTGAGAAAATATGCATTGTATGCGATAGAAATTGTGTTTAAATTTGAAAAGCTTGATTATCGGTACTTTCCCCAGTAATTTTCTTGTAATCAAATCTATAATGCCTCGCCATATAGTTTCCGCCCATAATTAAAGTGCATAAGTGCGTAAAGGTGATAATGTATAAGACAGCTGGCTCACAAGCAATTTTTTAAGCGCATCATATATGCAATCGCGTATAATTTGCTCGTATATTTAACACCTTTTTGGCAGTTTAGCAGTTAAGTAAGAAAACAAAAACTGGACAAGTGGCAAAATCTAGTATTTAATATAACCTTGCACCTATAGCGAGTAAAGCAGGTATACCATGATGAATGCTAACAAAACGTTTAGAATTAAAAGTGTGCAAATTAATCTGTCTAATAACTTTTCCCAATTCGGCGTGCGTACGTTTTAAAATTCATTAAATATGCTATTATTGTTTTTATTTTAATGTAGTGGGCAGTGGTGATCCCGGCGGCATGAAATATTACGACTTAAGTGTTTTGGAAAGCCTTTTTATACATGTACATGCATGGATATGCATCTTTAATAGGGAAACCGGTTGATGTTAGACGATATTTTGTTAATGACAATTACAATTCTATGGGAGTTATTTCTCCCAGGACTTTTGTAAAATACAGGGTGATGCTCTATCACCCTTCAACCAGTTTGCAAACAGGTAATTGATGATGAAAGTAAACCTATGCATGCAGTGGGCATCACGACATTCCATCCGAATAAAGGTGTCCAGCTTTAACTACAATTACATTGGCAGCACTATTTATTTTGCAAATGCGCATGCGTGAGGATGGGTTTGTGGTTGAGGGGAGACGACAATTTCATTAGTTTAAGGTGATACCACAACATCATTGAGTAGCATAACGACTTTTACTGCGCATGCTTAATAGTGTGTTTATCGTTGTCGTTAAGAATAAAGGATACTGCGCATTCCCTCTAATGTCCAATAACCGATTTGAAGGCACTTTATGATATGTCCATGGAGGTACATGCTTAAGGAACCTAGTCTAACCTTGGACGAGATACGGTGCTGTTTCGTTTCTTAATTGTAGGTGACATTATTGGACCATATGGGGTCGACGAGGTTCTTTCTAAACTGTCTGGAAAGGAAAGCTTAAAACCCTAAACGCTAGTACTGAAACACAGGGTTAGAACGGAAAAGTTGGAGAAACCGGTCTAGCCCACATACCAGCATGGGCCACAAAGATGGCAGACCAGCCTGGGTTTGATCTGGTGGTACATGCTACCAATATCGAATCGTCCAAACTCGACGTAATTTAGCAATTAAGTGATCTAAACACATCGCCGTATACCGTTATAATTAAATGGGATGTAAAAAAAAAAGCTGAGTTTCCTAAACTTGTCCGCGCTATAATAAGGGGTCGTTTACGTAACGAAATGACCGATCAATGCAACTGACCGCTAGGAAGCGGACGGCCTTCAGAACCGGTGTGTGCAAATTAGTACTTTAAATGACATTTCCATAAACGAGCCTGCACGCACGACCAGCTTTTGTTGGGTGCGGCGGAAATTCCCACCAGAGTGTGGGGATATGGCGCCCCATACCTCTGGTTGCCCATGTGGAAGGAATTTCCGAACGTACCTTTGCTTAGTCATAACATTGGACGGTATTGATAAGAGAATGTGGATAGGCTATACATCAGGTATATACACACTTAAATACTGATGTATAAACACGTACATGTATAAGTTTGTAGGGCTGGGCTTCAATGGCCTTATGTAGGCTACATGTAGAGCTCGAGCAGTCGTGGCTAATGTATACTATAATCACCTTATTCTGATTTAGCACTACCTGGCTGGGAATGAGCTGCACCTGCTGGTTACCCCTTATACTTTGTTGCATGTATAAAAACCGAAATTAATTTTTGATTATAGGCAAATGCATGGTCATCGGATTTTTTTTATGAATGCGTCTGTCAGCTAAAAAGTCATTCGTTCATTCAATTAGGAAATATTTTGTAGAAGCGGGTAGTACAAACATGCAACCCACGTGTCCAGAGCATTGGGAATTACATGTCTTTGGTATATGTATAGTTTCAAATTCCTCGAATGGTGGACATACATGTACTAGTATATATAGATATCGTATGCAAAGCGGGCCTATAATAATATATGATGTACATGTAGGAATGAAATATAGATCATAAGGTCTACATTATGGTGTTGGCTTTATTAATTTTGCAGGTAACCAGCCATGTCACTTTGTCAATTCCCAGAAACCGCGTTACCACCTTGTTTACCAAGGCCTATTCACCCATATCATATTTGTATTCCGCACGTGCGTTTATATTTCGCGTTGACCAGTTATGTCAAACTGAAAGTTGCCCTGAAAGTTGACCTTCAATTTTTCCCCTTAAAAAGACAGTTTTTGGCATTAAGCATGAATAAGACATAAGCTATGCCAATGCCATCTCGTTACGTATACCCCAGAGCCCCGTGGGCAGCCCCAGCAAAAAGGTCACGGCGCGAAACCGAATTTCGTGAGGTCATTCTGCTGCATGCGCCGCCATGCATGGAAGTGAAACAATTTCGCTTGATTGGGTTTAGGAGAGAATGAAGTTGATTCGGCCGGGGGAAAACCGACTTGATTTGAATGAAAAATGTGTATACCCTACAATAAAGCTTTTGCACACATGAAGTTCGTACGCCCAAAATGCATGTGGCAACAACGAGTTAGCCCCGTCATCGCCCGGGTCAATCGTTTCCAGGATTGACGAGGGTACCGAAAACCTTGCCCAAACGCTTGACACCGTCAATGGCAATTTTAATTACAGGTGGGCAATGGCGTTCGGCGCATTGCGATGCATTTTAAACCACATCATGCCATGCAGGGTATTTCCAATAAGTTGAAGAAAGCCTTGATAAGTACCCCTAAGGAAGGCTATGTAGGCCTAAGCGCGACACCCAACAACCAAACGTGTGTCTCTCTCTCCGAAAAAATTGTATGAAAATATATGTATCAAAACAACGATTTGATCATTAACTTGAAAAATGCGTCAGGGCCAAGCTAATTGTTGAGACGCTTTTTGCTCATGCCTTTTCCAAAACCAACCAACTCGTTTAAACGCATATTCTGGATCATAAATTCCTAAATTAGCATTCGGAATAATTCTCGGTGTCCTGCTGTTTTAATAAGTCGCTCGAGACGTTTACTATTCCCAAATTAATGTGATGTACAACTGTACATTGTGCTTGCATGAATTAATAGCTTTCCAAGCTGCGTGCATCATTTAATATGCCATGCAAATCCGCATATTTATGTATAGTGGCATATTTTGTCACAGTGTCTTAAAATACTTTAATGAAAGTATCTTAAGACAAATACAACGTGAATCAGAAAATGTGTTAGATCAGATCTACAAAAGTTATACATGTACAAAATATATACATGCAGTGAATGTATTCGTGTACATATACAATTGTATACTGTACATGTATGCATAGCAACAAAGTTGACAGAGCAAATGCGCAATTTCTCATCCAGTAATGTATCTCAAGTAAACCTTTTAAAAAACTACTGGATAAAATATACCACAATTATAATTATCAGTCTACAAATTGTACCAATCTTTCGGTATCGACCTACGTACATGTACATGTACATGTACGTTAAACACCCTTGGACTTAAATGGGACACCCTGTATTGATTTTTTTTTCAAAACCATCCTGGATATAACCTTAACCGTAGTCATGTGGAGGTATGAAAATTTCGCTTTCAAACTTATCGATCTATCTACCTGAATTATCCTAGGCAGGAAGCAATTTCTCAGCATGAATTACACAGCTCGCCCCCCTTTCATTATATCAAAATAAAACGCTGTATAATTTTATGCTAATTTATGAAAAACGACAGATCTGTATGTTTCAGAAAACCTTGCAGACAGCCTTGCAGAAATAACTTTATATGTACACGTTGCGAGAAATTACCATGGGTGGCTACCAAGTTCTGAATTAGCCTTATGAATTGACGGGAATTCCCAGTGTCCTAAAAAGTTTTTACAAAGTCCTAAAAAATGACTAAATTAATAAGTATATGCAGGTGAGCGAAAATACAATCGCCCAAATATGATTTATAACACGTTTGGCATGATTGCTATTTTACGCTTCGTAGTAAAAAAATTGTATTTGGAATTAGCTATTATTTTATTAATTTTATTTATTTATTTTTCGCCTTGATTTCACCATAAGTTGGTTTACAGAAAACGTTTTGGAACTTAGTTAGAAATGCTCAATAGGTACTATTTTGTATAGTTTATGTGCAGTCTATTAAAAGCAACGATAAATGTTATTATGCATTATACATAGGCTAAAGTAGGCTATACATGTATACGGTGTAGTCGACTCTTCAATAGTTTTATATAAATCGATTATTGAAAAATTGAAGAAATTCGATTTAAAAATAAGGTAATATTATACATGTACATATTATTAGTTTTCTTTAATTTTTTTTTTTGCAATAGAAAATAAGATATCAATTCAATAAGACAAACTCGTGTATAAACATTTTAGATGCTAAAGATAGTACACTGAAGTAGGCCTACCATCTTTTGGAACCATCCAAATATACAAAACTACATTTAATTAGAGCAGTTGTGTGTTTATCAGTATATTATACGTGTACATGCTGAAAGTTTTTATCCACCATACAATAAAAACCTAATTGCAGACTGAACTTGATCACTATATTAGGTGCAATGGAAAAAATGCAAAATAGATGGCACACGCTGCACGGTCACCATACAGAATATGCAGGTGGACACTTTAAAATGTGTTGCTCTAAAATCAATTCATGAAAAGTGGTCAGATTAAAGAGGTGTTTTCTTTCCCAGGTTTTACTGTATCATATGTAATATTTTAAAGGCTGAAAAATGTTACAACAAAATTATAGTAATTGCCATAAAGTTGTTGAATTGCCATTTGAAGCGATTCAGCCTTGGCTTTGGCTATTAGCCAGTTCGTGACAGCGACTAATATTGAAAGCACCTAAAAAAGTGCTAAAATCATAAGTATCCATCTAAAATTATCGAACAATTACATACAAGATGAAATTATTTAGGCGGAATAATTTATGAGAAATTTTATCGCCAAAAAAAAAAGAAACGTGTTATATAGGCTAATAATCGCCATACACATATTTAAAATCGAGGCAGCTCTAATTACACAACAACTAATGTTTATTTACAGGGAAAACACGTTAATTAGCCTAGTTGCCAGCAGGCCTAGATAGCAATCCATCGTATACGTCTTAAGTGGCGATGTGCTGATCAACTACATGTACAGCATGCAAGTGTATACATGTATATACCAAAGAATATAATCTGCGAGTCCTGCAGAGTAATTTGGACCAGTTTTTGTTTTAGGTAATTGATGCTGTATCTCTGTACGTGCACCACTCTAGGAAATGTCGCAAATTTTTTAAGTAGGCATTATTTGCAAAACTTTCGTATAAAGTAAAAAGCACCACTAATGCACTTCAACTTGATTTCCATCATGAAGAAAAACTCGCGTTTTCGGAACGAAATTGCATGTTACTAATTGATGACTGACTTATCGAGCCATTCGAATAATTGAATTTCAATTAATAGCGATTTAGTTATCTTATCCTTTACTATGCTGTGAATGTCGCCTTCAATTCACTATAAAGTTATCTGTACACACCTAGAACATCAGCCGCGATTAAACATTTATCTTGAAAAAATTCCTAAAACAATTGTTTTCGGGACGAAAAGTATACTAAATGTGATATCTATCTCCGTAAATCAAAATTATATACACTCCATTAGCCTTGGAATTTGTTTTAAAAGCAATTAAGCAATTAACGGCTTTTAATGTGTATTGTGTTTGGATAATTTCTACCATCTACTAGTTGATAGAAGCTCCTACGTCAATTTGGAGGCATATCTACCATATGACGTCATGTGACCATATATGACGTTACAAGATATATATGGTCCACAAGACTGCTTCTGATTCTGATTTAAATCAGGTTATCCGTACATTATGTCATAACAATGCAAGTTATGTTTTTTAGATAAGACATTTAGATCGAATATGAGGTATATGCAAGTGCACTTGTATACATTAAGTTATAATGTTCTTCACTGTCATTTTCAGTGTATATTTCCCATATTTACGTTCACGTTAACGCAAAGCAGACGAGGTTTGCGTAAACGTGAACGTGAACGTAAACTATTTGACAGCCAGACCTATGTGCAATTCGAAACTGTCGTTTACGGTCACGTTGAACGCAAGACAGCTTAATCTCTCTATTATAGCTACTTTAAAAACTAATGCTACAGAATGTTTCAGAAATTGGTTTGAAATTCATTAAGGCAGGATGCCTACTAAGTAATTGGTTTCATCCTAGTGTTACTGTTATATATCGATAACATTTGACACACCATGTAGAGACGACACCAAATGTTAAATTTCACGCATCGATTGCAGTTTATCGGCATACGCAATCGATTTCACGGAGATTAGATTGCTATATTATCGCAAATAAGCTGCAATAAATTGATTTGCAATGCTTGAATACACAAGTGGGGGCATTGGAGAGTGGGTGGCAATTTTTTATGGCTTATCATCAACCTTTTTAAACTAAATGGCGCTAAAATTGTCACGGCACACCGAATACGTTATTTATGTCAAGTAATTTTCTATTTTCTCATCAGCCTTTGAAAATTATCGTAAACATGCATGTACATACATGTGTATCATGAACAGCTCTATTAAAGACCTTCTTCCCACCAACGTTGATGTAGATCAACTGATGTGGATCAAGAAAACTTTTTCGTGTTAATTCACACC
>JAQGCC010002500.1:0-18229 GCA_034698905.1 Xestoiulus laeticollis | reverse complement strand
TAAATTTTTCACAAGTGCATTTTTTTTTCATTAAATGTTTATGTGGGTGTTATTATCCTAAATTTGAGTTATGATAAAATTTTGTCCTTGGCAACAAATGCAACTTTCTTGACGTATTTACTTCATAAATCTCTTCTGCAAGATTGCGTGACATTTTGTTGGTAATTTGTATAAAAAAAAGATATCCAAATGTTGTTCCTCCTCCATTTCAGATTCTAATCGTTTCTCCATTATCTTCCTAAAAATAAAAAAGACAAATTTAACAGATTCATATTTTTATTAAAGAAGAACATCCATTTTTAAATTGTAATTAGGATGGATGTGAGTTTTATTAATTATTAATCAGATGACAGCAAATGAAAATTGATTTATGGTTGACCCCCACGATTACATTTTTAGTACATTTTATCTTCATTAAAAACCTATTTTCATAATGTCATATTTGGATAAGATATATTAGGAAAAACAACATTGCTATAAACAACATTATCACATTTTTGAGCATTAGTTATTTCTTAATTATTATATTAACTAATTTATTACTGCAATTTTTTCGATTTTGAGTTCTCCAGTTTCTGTAAAATTTAAAATGAAGTCAAAAGTATAGATGAAATTTTTAAAAATTGTAAAAAAATTGTATTTTTTTTGATAAAATGCAATCTGAAAAATCAGTTTCTTACATTTTATATACATGTATTTTATGTCAGTGCCCTCTAAATTATAAATCTATGCTAATCATAAAACATGTGATAAAAATTCCAGATTTTTTCTTTTGTAAATGTGATGCTAAATTAGGTTTTATCACCTCCTTAAAAGGGTCGTAAAACTAGTGCATTATGGGTAATATCACACTCTAAATATCAATTTATTTTCCCTATATTATGTTTAACCACTTTTTCACACTTTTATTAAAGACATTCAAGAATTTGTTTCAAATCTTTCAATTTTTGTTCTTATAGTTTAAAAGCCTTTTCATATTTTACATTTTATAAAAATTCAACAGTTATTTATTTATTAATTTATGTATGTTTCTTATCATAGTATTTTTTGGTAAATATCTTTTGCACAATTCCATATAATATTATAAAATACAATTTTATGCATTATTTCTTATGTTTTTCTAGGAAATGCAGAAAATTGTTTGGATATCTTGTAAATAATATAAAATTACTAAAAATTTAATTCAAATTTTACTAAGAAAGATTTCGTAATATATTCATCGAAAATTTAATAAAAAAATACATTTTAATATGACTTTGTCATATAAAAACATTTCGATAGTAATATAAGCTTATCATTATTATTTTACTATTAATATTTCACGAAATATAAAATGCACAAGGTTCAAAAGTAATAAATAACATAAAAAGCATTTCATAATAAATATTTTAGTATATATACAATACATTTATTCGACTACAAAAAAGCAGTTTGAGGTCTTATATAGACATTTATAATTTATGAAATTGTGCAATTTATAAAAAAAATTTGTTTGCCCCTTTGAAATGTGCATCTTTGCAATGCCAGCGTGTATACACTGATTGCCGATATTCAGGGGCAGCAAAATTTCAAATATCATATAATAGGGGTACTCAAGTTCATCATCGTACATCTGAGATTTCGTATTATTTCGTAAACAGGCTCGTGCGTTCTGAAAAACTATCACGTGCATTCTAAAAATCTATTTCTATTTCTAAAAATCTATCACGTGCGTTCTAAAAATCCATTTTTAATTCTATAAATATATCACGTGCGTTCTAAAAATCCATTTTTAATTCTAAAAATCTATATCACGTGCGTTCTAAAAATCTATCACGTGCGTTCTAAAAATCCATTTTTAATTCTAAAAATCTATCACGTGCGTTCTAAAAATCCATTTTTAGTTTTAAAAATCTATCACGTGCGTTCTAAAAATCCATTTTTAGTTATAAAAATCTATATCACGTGCGTTCAAAAAATCGAAATTTCATATGTACGATAATGAACTTGAGTACCCCTATTAATTATAAAAGTAAAATAATTTGTAGAATGATATTTTCAATGTTGAACTAACGATATATTAGAGCAAACATTTTTTTGTAAGTTTAGATACGTGTTTATGAATTAAATTAATTTCCTAATATAAATTGAATTGTAATGAAAAATGAGCAATTGTTTGATAAATTAATAATTCAAAAACTGATAACTTAACAAATTATTTAAATTTGTATGATTTTATAATTTAAATAATATATGGTACAGTTTTATATTGTAGAACCAAAATCATAAACTGATTAAACTTATATTAAAATACTACAAAAGGGTATTTTTAAAAAAAATCAAAATTATGAAAATTTCAAGAAAATCAGAATTGAAGATCAACAAAATACATGTATATTGTTTTATCCAAAAATTGTCTAAAAGCAGACTAAAATCCATTATTGTTTGTTATCTTTTTTTTAAACACTAATCATCTTACCCCCTAATAGATTTTCTTATTTTCACTTGTAAGATAATATAAAAATCTTATTTGCCAATGGACCCTGACTGTGTTTTAATGTAGTTATCCATGGGGGGGTTAAGTAAAATAAATAATACCTGTCAACTGTTATTACCTTGTCATGACTTTGCCACTAAATCTGTCATGGTCATGGGCACCTTATTTTGATAAAGTGTTGATTAATATATCATGTTTATTTTGTCACCTTAAGGTGAGCCTTCTTATGTTTACTTACTTCTTATGTTGACCTTAATTAAAAATGGTTGTAATAAATGTTTAATGACACTAGCTCTATATAATTTAATATAAATAAATTATTTGACAAACAAAATTAAAATCTATAAATGTACTCTTAGGCATCTTATTAGTTAAATTTCCTCGGTAAAAGTCGGTAATTTCGAGAATCTCCATCCCTTGTTATTTAGAGGTTAAAAATAAGTCAGTCATTCCGGGGATCTCCACCTCTTGTTATTTAGAGGTTAAAAAGAAGTCTGTCATTCCAGGAATCTTCACCCATTGTTATTTAAAGGTACCCAAGAAATTGGTCATTCCGGGGATCTCCACCCCTTGTTATTTAGAGGTTAAAAAGAATTCCGTCATTCCAGGAATCTTCACCCATTGTTATTTAAAGGTTACCATGAAGTCAGTCATTTCGGGGATCTCCACCCCTTGTTATTTAGAGGTTACCAAGCAGTCGGTCATTCCAGGGATCTCTACTTCTTGTTATTTAGAGGTTACCATGAAGTCGGTAATTCCGGGAATCTTCACTTATTGTTATTTAAAAGTTACCATGAAGTCGGTCATTCCGAGGATTTCCACCCCTTGTTATTTAGAGGTTACCAAAGAAGTCGGTCATTCCGAAATCTTCACCCCTTGTTATTTAAAGGTTACCATGAAGTCAGTCATTCCGGGGATTTCCACCCCTTGTTACTTAGAGGTTACCAAGATGTCGGTCATTCCGGAAATCTTCACCCCTTGTTATTTAGAGGTTACCAAGCAGTCGGTCATTCCGACATCTGTCCCCTTGTTATTTAGAGGTTACCAAGAATTCGGTCATTCCGACATCTCCACCCCTTGTTATTTAGAGGTTGCCATGAAGTCGGTTATTCCAGAAATCTCCACTCCATGTTATTTAGAGGTTACCATGTAGTCAGTCATTCCGAAGATCTCCACCCCTTGTTATTTAGAGGTTGCCATGAAGTCGGTTATTCCAGAAATCTCCACTCCATGTTATTTAGAGGTTACCATGTAGTCAGTCATTCCGAAGATCTCCACCTCTTGTTATTTAGAGGTTACCGAGAGGTCGGTCATTCCGGGATCTCCACCCCTAGTTATTTAGAGGTTAAAAAGAAGTCGATCATTCCGGGAATCTCCACCCCTTGTTATTTAGAGGTATCCAGCTGTTCGGTCCAGCCTTAGCAGAAACCCGTAGTTTATTTTCTGAACACCAGTTGCTTTACGGACCTTAACCCATTTCCAACAAAGTCACTTTATGACCTAATTTTGTGGCAATTCTAGGTCGTTAAAACATCCTGATTGAGCAAGTGTAACCCTAGAATAATTGAAGTCAAATAGAGCTTGTTTGCAACTCATTATCATCCTTGCATGACTGTTGCGCAATCACATATGGTTAGCTGATATAATTGGAAAGGGGTTTTCCCCCTTTTCAAAGATTGATTTGATAAGAGGCTGACCCGAGGGTGAGGTTTTGAACTAATGCCATCTGGTGGGCAATGTTAGGCTTACGCATGGCGGAATATGCGAGTTAACCCTTAAAAAGGGCCGTTTCAAATTCTCTCGATTACCCAGCGATTTAAAGAGCATTTACGAGGAGAGCTTGAGTGCTTCGAGACGAGTTTCTGATGTCTGGCAACCATGAGAAATAACATTTGTTGGCCAAATGCATTCGTAGGTTATTCACGGACACTCTATAAAGTGCACCCGAGCGAAAATAGGGGAAATCAAATGTTCAACCATGTGGTTTATTCATAACGCAATTTGGGACCTTTGGTATGAAAGCGGATTTGACATTGGAAATCTTGTTTTCGACAACCGATAGTAATGTACGAAACATTGCAGTGTTTCGCTCTACGGTCAAGGATAGCCAATACGTCAGGAAAATCCTGAAATGTGGTTGAATTTAAGCACCTTGAAAAAGTAGGAAATTGTCATTGATTTTTGTTTTACACACCGGTTGACGATGGAATTTTTAAACTTTAAATCTTGTTTTCGACAACCGATGCTAATGTACGAAACATTGCAGTGTTTCGCTCTATAGTCAAGGATGGGAAATCCGTTTGGAAAACCCTGAAATGTACTTGAATTTAAGCACCTTGAAAAAGTAGGTGATTGTCATTAATTTTTGTTTTAAATACAGGTTGATGATGGAAATTTTAAACATTAAATCTTGTCTTCGACAACCAATGCTAATGTTCGAGACATTGTGCAGAATGTTTTTCTCTACGCTCAAGGGTGGCAAATCCGTCAGGAAAATCCTGAAATGTGCTTGAATTTAATCACCTTGAAAAATTAGGGAATTGGCATTGATTGTTGTTTTAAACACCGGTTGACGATGGAAATTTTTAAACATCACATTTTTGTGTTCGACAACCGATGCTAATGTACAAAACATTTCATAGTATTTCGCTCTACGGTCAAGGATGACAAATCTGTTAGGAAATTCCTGAAATGTACTTGAAATTAAGCACCTTGAAAAAGTAGGAAATTGTCATTAATTTTTGTTTTAAACACCATTTGATGATGGAAGTTTTAAACATGAAATCTTGTCTTCGACAACCGATGATAATGTTCGAGACATTGTGCCGAATGTTTGCTCTACGGTCAAGGATAGCCAGTACGTCGAGAAAATCCTGAAATGTGCTTGAATTTAAGCACCGGTTGACGAAGGAATTTTTCATCAGTGTTGCAGAAATTGATTTTTGTTAATCGGAAAAATCCGATATAAAAATCTTTTTATATTATCTGGTTCAATTTTGCCCAAAAATATCTTCTCTAACATGATTCCTGGTGAAATGATCATCAATCAATATTCCAAACAAACATGTTTGTTAATATTAAAGAATTCTGAAACACGATACTGACAATGCTAAATTCTGCTAATTTAAACTGAGTTTGTTGGAATCACAGCCAGAAAGTCGTTTATTTCCCCAGGGATGTAATTAAAAATGATTAGAAATAAAATATTTATACATATACTGCAGATATCTATCTGTTTTTATTTATCCCCGAGGGACATCTCATTATTATTTATAAAAATGCACTGGAAATGAATACATTATTTACTCGTGCATCGGCCCCACCCACAATTTACTTTTTTCTTAGAAAATAAGTATTAATTCAACATCTGATAATTTGTCAATCCCATATTTGATAGATAAATGATGCTATTTTATGAATAAGCACTGATAAAGATACAGAAAAAATGTCTTCTTGGAAAAAGACAATTGTTTTCTTAATTATGAGTCATATTCTGGTTCCCCTCCATCACCTCATTTCCCCTCTTCACATGTGGGGACAAAGGTCACTGGGGGAGTTGTAAAATAGCCACCACTAAACAAACAATTTCTTCAAGGGCACATGTAGTCTTGAAGAGTACTTTATTTGATTTGTTATCTTCAGTATGATCAGCAATTGATGGTTTTTTGGCACAAGGATGTGCACCCTGCAGGCATTCCGATTAGATTTTAGATACTGCTGGACATTTAGAGGAAATGTCATAGATAGACATAGGATATTGGACATTATGTCATATATGTCCATAAATGATAAGAAGTTGGAAGTGTATGTAAAGCCCGCTGCGCACTGCTGCGTTGCATTTGCGTTGCACAAACGCAGGGGAACGTACGCAACGCAGCATGACGTCATTGCGTTGCGTGCAACCTACATATTGGTGCGTGTTGCTATCATATATAATTAGCCTTTCTCAGATTTTCTCAATCAATTGCTCGTCATTACTAGCTGCCATCTTGCAAAACGCGTCCAAAAAGTTCGGATTGATCAAACTCTTGCGTCGCGTCTGCGGAGTGTCAGTTTCATTGCGTCGGATGCGTTTGTGCGCGTTTTCAAACATTTTTCAAGCGTTGTGCATATGCAACCACACCAAATGGCAACAAACGCAGCAATGTACAGCGGGCTTAATACATTTTCAACTCCTTTCTCATCAACATCAACTTTTATAATAATGTGCGTTGATATTTCACATGAGCATCCATCACATGTTTAAATTCAAATCTAATTATTTAATAATCACATGTCTCCCCTTAGATTTTAATGTTATACAGTAGAACCTCCATAAGTTGACCACCTAAGGGACTAAGTGGTCAACATATGGAGATGGTCAACTTAGGGCATTTTCAGAAAATATTTAGTACAATACGTATTAGAAAATACACGTATTTACATGTAAATACATGTACTAGTGCAATAGTAGAAAGAATTTAGTAAACTTTTTTACTATTTTTTTAGGAAACAATTAGAAAAACTTACTCCTTTTTATTTTTACCAAAGGTACAGCACATTTTTACAATTTTTGAAAGAAAAATTCAATTTTCGATTGAGTCCTCATTTTTCATCAACCGATCAACTACAGTTTTTATTTTGAAAATAATCTTCAGTGTCCCTGAAAAAGGCTTATGCCAAAGGATTTTTTTACCAGTTTAACACCCTTCTCACTTTTAGAGGGGGAATAATGCACAAGGTCATGACTCAAGTTTTCATTTCCCCTTTCAAATCTTTTTACTCCTCCTCTTTCAATACAAGATGGAGTTCAACTTATCGATCTGATATCCAAACAAGTCTTATGCCAGATTTAAGACTGGAATTATAAGAAAATTTACGCGCGAAAGTTACGCAAATCGATGAACCGATGAATCCTCAAAGGTTTTTAAAAAACCTTAAGTTATTTAAGTTGACATCGGTTTGAAATCCTCGTTAAACTTGTCAATTTAAATAAGTTTTACGTAAAAGGCTTAACATTTTTTTAAGCCTTTTGAGGTTTAAAAAAGTGTAAGGCTTAAGTCTGAGCTGCCTTTTCAGCCATGAATAATAAAGTGAAAAACACGAAAATGCACTCCGAGCTCGTTTTCTGTCATTTTCAAAATGGTGAGCTTTCTGAACATGTTTATGAGAGGATGACCAATCAGGAAATGTGAAGAAATATAAGCAAAGTCTTAAGATGGATTCTCGTTGAAATCCAGCTTCGCTTAAACCCGTAACACATTCGCAGTCCGCTCTCGATATAACGAACATAGTGGAAAAAGTTGATGTTATAGCCTGTCGGAATAACGAGTGGTCGGTTTAATGAACCGCTCTCTATAAAGGACGGTTCGACCGGTCCATTCGCATTCCCACAATCCACTGTTTATAACGAACGACATTTTGATGTCTTAGCGGTCAGAGACATAGAACATCCCGTTGTCGTAAGATTCTTACTTTCCTTGATTTTAAGTGTTTTTTAAAAGTTAATATCTTAAAACATTCTAACGCTTATTTAAGGGGTACTCAAAATACTGCGAAAGTGGCTTTAGTGCGTACACTTCGACATTTGTCAAAAATTGTATTTCCGATGTTCGATAAAATATTTTGGGGCAAAAATACTGCGGCATTTAGGGAGCTAAAAACCGCTAGGTGTCGTAAAATGCCCCGAAAGCTGCCTAGGAAAAACACACTTCCTGGTATAACAAACGCTTGATATTACGAACGATTGTCTCCTTGTCGTTCGTTATATGGAAAGCCGTTCGACTAGTGTTACCACAACGATAAAAAATATCGGGGAAAAAATACTGCGGCATTTACGGAGCTAAAAACCGCTAGGTGTCGTAAAAAGCCGCCTAGGAAAGACAGACTTTCCGGTATAACGAACGCTTGATATTGCGAACGAATGTCCCCTTGTCGTTCGTTATGTCGAAATATGCTCGACTAGTGTTACCTGGTAATTTTTTTTTAGACTTTGTGACTTATTTGTGTCCTTCTTTGACCTATTTTTAGGCAATGCGACTCTGGTGGCCGTCGAAATCTTCCTGCGCAGTTTCGGTTCCATCAGCCCTGCTACGATGGTAAGGCACGGCAAACCCGATTATAGGGGGCGCCATTCCACTTCCTCTTCATGCACTCAACACTACAGCATGTTTTTGGTCTGTCCTGGAAAATGGGATTCTAAAAGTCATTTTCAGGTAGGATCAAAAAGGTCACGGTGTCCCTGAAAAAACAAATTAAATTGTCACAAAAGTGTAAAAAAAATGGTTCTGTTGTTGTTGCTCCTGTTGTTGTGTAACATTTTGTCATCTTACAAATAACTTTAAAGTTTATTCTGACAACTTTGCTACCGGTGTCGCCCCCTGTCGTCATTCCGTTCCATACATCCGAAAGTTACCGCGAATAAAAAAATTACAACAATGTGCAAACTACTTCAGACTTAACTGCATAATTAATAAAAGTTAATTAAAAAACTAACAACCTGATTAAAATTTATAATTCAACGCAACCGCAATTTGGCGACGTTATGTCGTCTGGTAATTTTTTTTTTCCATTTCTCAAATATTCATTTATTCAAAAGCTGAAAACTTAATTTTGATGAAATTAACATTATGGATCATCATATTTTTATAAAATTTCATATATTAATAAATAAACTGTTTACGGAGCGGGCCTAGAGGAATCTTACGGAAAAAGCGGCACTCGGTGTTGCGTCCCGATGTATTGTTATTCCTCGTGGCATGCTTGAAGTGAATGTGGGAGGGGTTTAGCGGTAGTGGGAGGGGCATAGCAGTAGAAGTTGTGTCGATAATTATATGAACTGCAGCTACATTTTGTTTACGAACATTTTTGTAAACGTATAGTGATATTACGCTCGCTGCATGGCGCGCACCAATATATAGTTATTACCCGTGGCATGCTTGTAGTGAATGTGGGAGTGGCTAAGAAGTAGTGGGAGGGGCTTAGCAGTAGAAGTTGTGTCGATAATTATAGGAATTGCAGCTACATTTTGTTTACGAATATTTTTGTTAACGTATCGTGATATTACGCTCGCTGCATGACGCGTATAAAAATTTTTTTATTATAATTTCTGAATTTTTATGTAAAATTTGTCTGTTTTTTTATTAAATGTAGGATTATGAAGCTGATCTTTACCTTTATCAACAATGGCACGATGCTCGTTTATCCAACGAAAAGATTTCGCACGTCTTGGATTTTAGCGATCCGAGAGTTATTCAGATGATATGGAAACCGGAAGTGTTTTTTCCAAATGCAAAAGATGCTAATTTCCAATGTAAGATTTCTTATAAATTTGCGAAATTTTTAAATTATACGGTTTGCTGATACTAAAATTGCATTTTGTTTTTCGTAGATGTAACCGTTCCCAATGTCGGTGTTCGGATTTATCCCGGAGGACTCATTTTTTACATGTTGAGGTAACTAATGTTTATAAGTAACTAAATTTCAATTTATTTTCTTTTATTTCGATAAAATTCTTGCTTTTTTGATAGATTGAAGTTGACATTTTCATGTATGATGGATTTATCCAAATTTCCGTTGGATAAACAAGTTTGTTCGATAGAACTAACAAGTTGTAAGTATTTTTTGTAACAGTCAGAAAATTTATTATATTTTTTTATTTCTCCAGGACTTTGATAAATTTTACAATGATTTATAAGACAATTTTAACAATTACTGACAGTTGCCAAAACAACTAATGATCTGATATTGGCTTGGAATTCGAGTAATCCGGTCAAAGTTTACGAAGGTTTGAAGTTGCCGCAATTTAGCATCGAATCCATTTCCACCTCAAGCTGCATCGAGAAATTCCATAATGGTAAGTCATTGACTAAAATATGTAGTTAGAATAGTCATCATCAAAGACATTGGTAAAACAAGGCAATCGACACAAATATTTAACACCTGCTTCAACTTCAAAATCAATGGCGGTAATTAAGATATATTCCCAACATGTTTCCAAACATCTCATCAACAAAAATATTGACATCATCATAAGAGCATTTGTAACAGCATCCTCAACAAGAATATTTACACTAATATCTTAAACAATGACAATGACATCATCAAGATTTTCAACAATATCAACTAAAGTTACAAAGTGATTGGCAATGTTACTATCAATAATAACAATGGCATCAACATCAGCAGCATCATCATCATCAAGAACATTTGCATCATCGGCAATGACATCATCAACAACAACATGCAATGATACGTGTATTTCATCATCATCATCAACAACAACAACAACAATGATGCATGTATATCATCATCAGCAATAACAACAATGATGCTGTATATCATCAACAACAACAATGATATCATCAGCAACAACAACAACAACAACAATGATATGTGTATATCATCAACAACAACAACAACAACAATGATGCATGTAAATCATCAACAACAACAACAATGATGCATGTATATCATCATCATCATCAACAACAACAATGATGTCATCAGCAGCAACAACAACAACAATGAAACATGTATTTCATCATCATCATCATCAGCAACAACAACATACAATGATGCATGTATATCATCATCAACAACAACAATGATATCATCATCAACAACAACGATACATGTATATCATCATCATCAGCAACATTAACATGCAATGATACATGTATTTCATCATCAACAACAACAATGATGCATGTATATCATTATCAGCAACAATAACAATGATATTATCATCATCATCAACAACTATGACATCATCATCGTCATCAATAACAATGATATCGTCGTCATCATCAAGAACATTTGCGACGTCATTGACAATGACATAATCAACAACAACAGTTGAAACAACATTGACATAATCAACAAGAAGAATATTAACAACATTGACAATTACATCATCAACATCAACAACGACATCATCATCAACAACATTTGTAACAACAGTGACAATGATATCACCCTCATGCAGAACATTTGCAACAACATTGACTTAATCAACAAGAAGATTAGCAACAACAACAACAACAACAACAACAACGTTAATTGACAATGACACCATCAACAAGAAAATTTCCAACAACAGCATCAACAAGAACACTGACACCATCAACATGAACATATTAACAAGAACATTGACAATGACATCTTCAACAATAACAATAACAATAACAATGCCAACTTGTTGATTGTGTACTTGTCAGGTGAACGCAGCTGTCTTCGTGCTGACATCTCCCTGAAGAGGTCATTCGGCTATCACCTGGTCCAGAGTTATCTTCCAACAACCCTAATCGTCGTCGTCTCCTGGGTGTCCTTCTGGCTGGAGGTTGATGCCATTCCTGCCAGGGTGACCTTAGGGGTCACGACCCTTCTGACCATCTCTTCAGAGACAACTGGAACGAGGTCAAATCTGCCCCCTGTGTCCTACGTCAAGGCCCTGGATGTGTGGATGGCAGGGTCAATCACTTTCATCTTTTTGGCCCTTCTGGAGTTCACTTGTGTCAACTATCTGTCAAGGAGGAAAAGAAGAAAGAACAAGAAGAAAACCGGAAGTGGAGGATTCCTGCAAGTCGGACTTCCGTGTAATGAGGTAAGATATGAACTTTGACCCTCATGTCATGTTTCACCGTCGTGTCATGTCAAATATTTATGATCTGGTTTAAAATCTTCGATTAAATATACTTTTATGATTGCACTGTCATATCATGCGCCCTTTGACACAGTGTCAAGTGACCTTTGACCATACTAATCGGTGATTTTGTTTTTGTCTCCTAATTATGCCCTTTGACCCTTATGTCATGTCGAAGAATTATGATCTGGTTTAAAATCTTCCAACTAAATAGACTTTTATGGTTGCACTGTTATATCATGTGCCCCTTTGACTCGGTGTCGTGTGACCTTTGACCCCTATGTGCCCATTGGTACTAATCGGTGATTTTGTTTATGACTTTCCTAATTATGTCCTTTGACCCTTATGTCATGTCAATAAATGATTTGGTTTAAAATCTTCAACTAAATAGACTTATGATTGCACTTTCATATCATGTGAACTATGACACAGTGTCAAGTGACCTTTGACCCTTATGTCATATCAAAGAATATTATGGTTGAAAATCTTGTTCCTAAATATACTTTTATGATTGCTGTCATATATCATGTGCCCTTTGACACAGTGTCAAGTGACCTTTGACCCCCACGTGACCTTTGACCCTACTAATCGTTGATTTTTGTTTTTTTTGTCTTTTCCTAATTGCTGCTTTTTGTTGGACACATCAGAAGCAAAAGCAAAGAGACAACAAAGGCAGCAATTGCACTTTGGTCTCTATGCAGGTCAATAACAATAGAACCGGAACCGGAAGTGGATTCAACATGGCGGCCAATCACATGGCATTGGCCAAAAAAATAGACAGATTAAGTCGAGTGATTTTTCCCTTGACTTTCGTTATTTTTAATCTGGTCTATTGGATCTATTACACATTGTAGCACTTAACGGACCGTTAAGATTTTAACGAGAACAATAGCCATAGAAGATAGTAATTGTCTTTTCTACGAATTAGCTAAAATTATTTGAACTCTGACCCCGGTGGAAAATTTAGAAATGATCCAATTGTGGCTAATTATAGCCTCCTACATCCACGTGGCAATTTATTAGGTACACCTAGTAGCAGGTTGTGCCTCTTTAAACACTGTAAATACTCTTAATTAACCCCCGGGGTTTAATAGCAGGTATCCCAGCCGTCCTATAATTCCTTTATTTTTGATGTTGTCCTATATTATCATATGGATATTTCCTTAAATTGTCCTATATTTCCTATAAATTTCGTGCAAAATTATAATAACATTGAGAATGGACAAGGTCCACGTTACGTGCAGCGCCCCCTTGTGGTAGGAAATAGCGATTTTTCTAGGGGATAGAAACACGATTTTAGCACAGAACCAAATTAGAAATAAACCTTTAAATAATAATATCTAGCGATCTAATGATGATACCAAAATGAAACTTTAGGAGGTTTAAGATAATGTTACAAAATAATTGTGTGAATTTTTTCAAAATTTTAAAATAGTAACTTTTTGAGATATTAATGAAAAAACCATCTTCATTGCTTGATACTGCGACCTTCTATCCCCTAGAAGGTTTGAATTTTTTTTTGCCTTTAGATGGCGCTTACCGACACGCATGCGCTGTTTTGTAATGTGGACCTTGTCCATTCATAGAAAATTCAATAATTCTTTTTGAGATAATCCAAAAGCCTTTCAACAAAAATTCCTCAGAAAGTCTTTGGCATTGTTCATGCACGTAAATCAGCTGTTCGTTTTTTTTAAAAAAAAATGTCGTGCTTTCCAGAAATTTTCGACTTTAGGAAATCTCGATAAATTTTAGACAAAATTTTCAAGAAAACTTTCAAAAGTCTTTGAAAAAATTCCCATTTGCTCGTGTATGTAACGTTGTCCATTGGTCAGCATCCATGGGGCATTCCATTCCATATTCGATCCATTAATGTCATCACAGTGGCGTTTTCTCGGGATTGTCTTCTTCCGTGTCAGAGGTCATCGCGTGACCTGCCACGCGGAGGTCAATTAGCTTGCCTCCTTCGACGACCTTAATGCCAGCCACGTCCAGCAGGGGCGCTTTGTGGTGCCCAATGACGTCATTCTTGGGCCTGACTATTGTCTTGGCGCATACAGTGGGAATGAAGACGCAGGAAATGGCCAGCATCATGTGACTTCCGATGTCCAGGAAGCCAGCCGGAAACACGTGATCTCTGTAGAGGAGCGCGTGCAGCAGCATGAGGGGACGACCAATGAGGTGCCAGAAGAGGTTGCTGCACAGGATCAGGTCAACCACCACCATGCGGCGCTGGCAGTTCAATCTGCACAAGTGGAAGCCTATATAGGTAGACAAATAAATAGTACATTAATTTTATATTAAAATGCGTTTAATTAAGCGATCTATCTTAATCAAAGGGCCGAATTCGGACACCTAGCTCTTTAACACCAGATTTTATTACGGACCGATTTTCCTGAGTCACGTGACCCCATTTTGAGTAATGTTGAAATTTTGTTTATACCCACCACCCCTTACACTTCCCTCCCCCCCCCCTCCTCCCATAAATTACATGTAAATAAATACAAACAAAGGGTTAAAAAAGCAGTTTTCACTCCTCACCTACATTTGAAAAAAAGGGATCAAAAAGGTCGAGGGAAAAAATGCTTTTTTAACTTTGCATTGTTTGCAAATTGAAAAACAAAACATTAATAGCCCTCGATTTCCATTTAGAATCATCTCTCGTGCCGTTGTTTTAAAAATCTTGTTAATTACTCACTGAAATTCGCACCCTTGTTTTAAAAACACAAAAAAAACAAAACACTAATGCAAATAAATACAGTACAATTCGCTTTTATAACGATGCCGGATATAGCGGATATTCCTTGTACATTGTACATAAACATAGTTCATTGGATATCGTCTTTTCATAGCAAACCTCCATACAATGAACACCCGTCTAATGTGAACACCTTTGCCTGGTCCCATATGGGTGTTCAACGTAGACAGGTTTCACTGTACATATAAATATAGTTCATTGGATATTGTCTTTTCATAGCAAACCTCTATACAATGAACACCCGTCTAATGTGAACACTTTTGCCTGGTCCCATATGGGTGTTCAACGTAGACAGGTTTCACTGTACATATAAATATAGTTCATTGGATAATGTCTTTTCATAGCAAACCTCCATACAATGAACACCCGTCTAATGTGAACACTTTTGCCTGGTTCCTATGTGTGCTCAATGTATACAGGTTTCGCTGTATGTCCGTAATGTTTACCAGACCCTCTACAATTATAAACTTTACATACATATTTCCATGAAATGTAATTTACGAATAGATAAACATAAAATTTTAAAAAAAAACAATAGAATATTTATGCTAGGTCCTACAGCATTTCATGTGTTCCTCACAGTTTTCAAAATGAAATTAAAAAATAATTTAAAAAAAAAGGCTTATTCTGGTGTATGCAAACCCTCTTAATCAATTACTATTAGCTATGAATTATGTTTACTTCAAAACATTTAATAAATTACACGTATAAATCAATTTTAAACTCTTATTTCTGTATACGCGAAAGATTATTATTATTAATTTACATGTTATGATTTCACATAGTTATAAAAAACATGAAAAAAACCCATTTTATTTACAGTAAAAACAGTCAAATTTTTCAAGAAAGACTTGCTTTATAATTTTTTTTTTAAAAAAATCTGTATACACAGTCCCATTTTTCAAATATTTCTATCATGTTTCATGTATCATAATGCATTATTATGATTATTATTATTATTATTATTATTATTATCATAATAATTTTTGGGTGTTTTCCATATATCACCCGTTTCCTTATTTCGTTTTTGTTAAAACATTTTTTTTTAAAAAATGGCTATTAAAAAAAGGGGGGTTATTTTATAAGTTTTCTATTCACCACCCTCTATTTGTAGCATTCTCCTTCCCCCCCCCCCCCCTTGATAGGGGGGCGATATGGCCCAGGTACCAAAAAGGTCAAATCGCACAGATAACCCTGGTATAAATAATCATATTAAAGGTATGTATGTAGTACAAGCATATTATTATAATAGAGGTAAAAAAAAAAATAACAATGCTCATGATTCTAATTGGGGTGGGGGGGGGGAAGGGGGTTTAAATGATGACAACCAGAGGGCGTTTTCTCGGAGGGAAATTATTTCGATATGGGGCTAAAATTTCCTTCATTTTTTCAATGTGGGTGGAGACAGAAAAAGTACTGCAAACAAAAGATCAACGCTATTGTTTATTCACATTTCGAGTGTCCTGGATATGGAGTGGATTATTTCTAACTGGAAATTAGAGAAGGGAAAAATAATTCACATTTTAATTGCCAAATTCAAGGAATGAGGTTTAGAGAGAGAGAGGACAAAAAAAAAAAGGGGGGGGGGGGAGAAAGTGGACCACCTGAAGGGGTCAAACGTGAAATCGGCCTCTTTCTCCCATGCTCCACCTATCCCTTCTCTGACTCCTCTCCTTCCCTGTCCCCCACACTCATCATGCATCTCCTTCCTTCCCCCCCCCCTCTCTCCCTTCTGAAGGGAGAAAGGAGGGAACATCCCTGTTTCCCTCCTTCTCTTTCCATTTACATTTTTTCAAATAGTGATAAAGATTTAACCCATCTCTCCCTTCTCTGACTTACTGTATCTCTCCTTCACAGTCTCCATATCACTCGTCATGCATCTTTCCTTCTCCCTTCGTTATTACCATCCCTGTCTCCATCTATATCACTTTACCTTTCCCTTCCTCCAATTACTTTCTATACCTATCCCCATCTCCCTCCCTCTCTCTCTCTCTTATCTTTTTCTACCTGTCTTTATATCTCCTTATCCTAACCCTCTCTCTCCATCCATCGCTCCTTTTGTCTATCTCCTACATATCTCACTTTTCCCTCTCCGTGCCTCTTTCTCAGTCTATCCCTTCCTTTTCCTCTCCCCTCTCTTCCTCTTTTCATACCTCTCCCCCATCTTCGCCCTGACTCCTCTCCTTCTTCACTCTTCACCTTTGCCCCCTTAATCTCTTCCCACCTTCATCTCCTCTCACTTTTTCCCTCTTTTCCTCATTCCCTGTCTTCCTCTTTTCATACCTTTCTCCCTCTCCATTCACATCGCTTTTTTCTCCTTCCCCGTCTCCTTTACTCCCCATCTCCTGCAATATATCTCCCTCCGAGCCTCTTTCTCAGTCTATCCCTTTCTTTTCCTCTCCCCTCTCTTCCTCTTTTCATACCTCTATCCCTCTTTCGCCCTGACTCCTCTCCCTTCTCACTCTTCTCCTTTCTTCCTTAATATCTTCCTGCCTCCATCTCCTCTCACTATTTCCCTCTCTTCCTCTTTTCATACCTGTCTCCCTCCACCCCTCGCCTTTCCCTACCTCCATCACCTCTCTCCTCTCTTCCTCCTTCCCTGTCTCCCTCTCCTCTCCCTCCTCCTTCCCCCTTAATCTCTTCCTACCTTCATCTCCTCTCACTTTTACCCTCTCTTTCTCCTTCCCTGTCTCCCTCTTTTCATACCTATTTCCCTCCTCCACCCCTCGCCTCTCTCCCTCTATCCCTCCTCCACCCTACCTCCATCTCCTCTCCCCCGCTCTTCCTCCTTCCCTAGTCTTCCTCTTTTCATATCTTTTCCGTGTCTTTTCTCACTCTTTCCCTTTTCCCCTTCATTCTGCCTTCCTTTCCACACCTCTCCCCCCCCTCTCCCCTGACTTTTCTCCCTCTCCTTCCTTCCTCCCTCCTTCCTTCCCTGTCTCCCTCTCCTCTCCCTCCTTCCCTTACCCACTATTCAATATTTTCCCCCGGTTAGAAATTGGTAGGGAGTACATTTTCACATACCCCCACTTTTTGAACATCCCTCACGCCCAATGCATTTGTCGACAATTAATCGCAAAAATATCTAAACAGGTCCGTTGAATAAAATTCAATCCGTGCTTATAAACACCAATGCCGAAATGTAATTTGATCACGAGTTATACGAGTTTCATAACACGGCATGCACTACAGTATATCTGAGATTTCTAAAACATCAAAAAGGATACATTTCAATATATAGTGTTAACCTTGAACGGATGTTTTTTTTTTTTTTTTTTTTCATAAAAGGCACTTTGTTTTACAATAAGGGTACTCAGACAACCGAGCATATTTTTGAGGAATGAAACGGTTCCTCAAAAATTTTTATTTTTCGAAT
>JAQGCC010002499.1:0-18231 GCA_034698905.1 Xestoiulus laeticollis | reverse complement strand
ATAAAAACTGGCAACATGCCCGGATTAGAAGTAAATTTGGATTCTCCCACATTTTTACATTACCGATAACATTTCTTCTACGCCACATGCTGGCAAATTAACGTTACCATTAAACAAAAAAAGCTAATCCCATTCAATTAATGTGAAAAACAGCTGCTATGATGAATGACTAGCATTAGGCATATTTGCGGAAACGTTTTTTGAATGTTGAGGCATTATTTCAAACAGTATTAATCAAATATTTGAAAGGCAAAAAAATAGACACGCTATGAAAGTTATCCCTAGCTTCCGAAAGGACGAACAATGCATCATACTTTTCCCTGATTCCACATTTGCATAAACTTTTCATCCATAAAACGTATATTCTTAAATTTGAAAACTTCAAACATAATACAGTATAGATTTATATCTAACCATATAAGGTAAAAGTAAATTTTAACGATAAAAGCTTGCTTCAGACGAGCATTTTTTTTATCGGCGCAAGATATAAAGGGTATAGAATAAAGTTGAATTGGTAGTAAAAACATTTGCCCCGAGTCACTGATTGGATAGAAATATTTGTCCAATTTTATGTGATAGACATATTTTTATATCCCTGTGAGGCTGTATTCAGATGATGATAACGAGCACTAAAAGCTGCGCAGGAAATTTGTCATTGTAAACCTCATTATTGAAGATTACAAAAATAGATAGCCTATTATCCTCACATCTTACAAACAGTTCGCAAAAACATCGCCATTACAGACTACTTTTCACAAAAGAAAAATCTAATAAAAAAAATTCCACTGGCTTGGAGACGTGAAATTCTCATCAGATTAGATCTCAAATTGGTTGCAATTAAGGGTCATTAATTTTTAATTTCTGGCAAGGGTCTGATCATCCATAAACTATGTATTTGCTAATATATCAATCATAATATCTGGACCTTTATTTAAAGCTAACAAAACTTCGAGTAATTTATAGCATTTACTTCCACGTGGCTTTTGATTTAATAAAACGCCTTATTCATTTACCAAATGCAGTGACATTTGCAAAACTGGAGTTAGAAAATAAATTGAGTCTGGAACATCAGAGCAAAAATTCACAAATGAATTTTTACACAATATGTAACACGCCCTTCAAATCCATGCTCGTGAAGAACCTTAAAATACTTTGATGGATTGGCCAGTCAGGAAGCAAATGGCCCGCAATAAAAAGTTGCCAACACACATTTCGCCACTTTATTTCAGTTATAGCTGCATCCCAACTCGGTGTGTTTACAGCACGAACACATTAGACAATAAAAACTCCCATTGACGTTATATATCATCAGCCCATAAAAATTCAGGCAGTGAAGCAGAAGGAACCTCTGCAAAAGCCACACGTTTTGAATGCACAGCTGATCTGGCAATAATCCTGCAAAAATTGGATGTTTTTATCGCCATAGTCATCTAAAACAAGAAGCCCTTAAAATTGCGGAATGATAACTTTTAATTAAGTGGTTGCTTCCTAGAAGCTCGTATCGTTGATCAATACTTGATAGAAATGAAGAGAACCCAGCACAAGAACAAGATTGATATTGTATATTAGACAAAGTGCTTTCGGACAAAACTGTAGATGAAACTGCTCCACTATTTAAGGTTAACATTGGTTAATTTGGAGAGAGAATACGTGTTATTGCACCATTTTGAACATCAGGTGTGGTTTTCGTAATAGCCCAGGTATTCAAGATTAACTCTTGTCTCGCCAAGTTATTTTGTCAAAATCTACAACGTTCGAACCATTTCTTTCACGGGCCTAATCCATCCTAAAACATTAACCAACAGTCACGTCAATGTTTCACCATCTTAGTTTGTAATAGCTTCAAACTCACGGTAAAAAAAAAACAATTTGGCTCATAAAACCCCACGATAAAATTGCCTTAAAGTGTTCCAGATTTCGATCCTGACAGTAGACGCGATATTCACTTGGACAAGCCATAATATTTTTTTATAGTTTATGTGTAGTAAGGGATTCAACTATTTAATTAAATCTAACCATTAAAACCTCTGCCAAGTAGGTCGTCAAGAGAAAAAAATAGCATTACTTCATTTCACGTTGATGTTACTATTAATAAAAGAGCATGCACTTCTGAGATTGACAAATGAAATTTATCATTTAACACTGAAAAATGCTAAAGAAAAGATTCATGAAACAATTCAACTTAAAAAGCACACAATATAGAAAATCCCTATATCCTAATAATTTCTAGAAGGAAAGTAGATATCTGCAATTTTGTCCTCACCTCAAATAGGCAATTAATTTTCTGTCCGTTTTTAAGACGTATGAACTACAAATGAAACTACAATAAACTAAATTGTATTTAATTGGTTTTTTACCTGTCGGCGATTATTTTGGCAAGCCAGATGTAATGGCGTGGCACCTTTGAAGTCTTTGGCATTAACAAATGCCCCACTGCGAAGCAAAAGGTCAATCATTTGCAAGTGACCATGCATGCAAGCCTGGTGTAAAGGAGTGACACCTTGTTCATTATGACAATTTATAGACAATCCAGAAACCAAAGAATGTCGATAAAGTGTTGAGGCAGCCTGCAAAAGATTAAAAAAAAAAAAAATTTTAGTATATGGAAATTTTCGGGTAGCTTCAAATTTTTCAAAACAAATGATATAGAGATGATCACACAAAGATTAATTTTTCCTCCATTAGAAACTGCGATTTATCAAAATATCAATCTAATTGTCCATTCCCAATGGACATATCTTGCAAATTGGAGCAGCTGGCCACCAACGCATCATAATTGTTTATAAGGCCAAACTACACCTGCTACCTTTATGAAAACACAGTTATGATTATCTAAGTAAACAATCTACAATCTAAGTAAATACATTTGCAATATACTATTAGGAAAACTTCGTGTGGTGTTATTTTATGGTACACCCTTGTGACCCTTTCTCGAATCAAAGAATGTATAAGAAATTCTTGATGCACAGCTTAATTTTGTTATTTTTAATAACGCATTAATAGTCGTAAAATTTGGAGTGGAAATCATTGTACAAATATTTAATAACAAGTATCCAGGAGCGCTTATGGTTACAATGGGGAAAAAAATCTAGACTAATTTGACAACGATAAAATTTCATATATGCAGCAGCATTCGAAATCGGATGTAATCTCTGTAATTGGCCAGGATTTCGTTTTTCTAATCTCAAGTATTTGTTTTGGCGAAAGTAGCAACAAAGTCATTTCCATCATGTAATATTGCATTTCGGAATGTTCAATACTTTTAATATAAATAAATGCTATATTAAAAAACTCCAGCCTCCACGAAAAATTGATTAATACCTTATGAGTATCGTTTTAATGGCATGGTAGTTTTATTCCTGTGACTAGACATAGCGTGCATAAATCAGCCTACGAAAAATTCCTTCAAAGAGAAGTTACGAGCTTGCTTTTATATTAAAAATGGATGAGCAGGCAAATTGGCTTAGGGTTTTTGCTGCACTGTTTTAAATATTTAATTTCTTGGCCCTAAACGAATTACCGGATGGCCTTTTCTATCAAGAAAAACGTCGTCAGAATGAAAGACATGTTAGGATCCGTTTAGCAGTAAAATATCATAGCAATGGGTTTTATTTCTAAACCTCCTATTCAATATGCCGAGACAAGCATTTTATCGGTTATAAAAATTTGGCCCACTCTAAGAAATATTCGGGTTGTTATTGTAGGCAAAATGAGCCCCAGCATAAAATAAAGAAATATGCATAAGTAAGAAAAGTTTCTAATGTGTTATTTTGTGAACCTCAAGCACATAACCTGCATACATTACATGTCACAAGTTGTTTTTAAAAGTTATCAATAGAGGGATTGAGCACGCCTCCCTTAACATTGACAGCACTGTATGTTTTTCCAATGCGTTCTCGTTAAGGTAAATCAGTTAACGGGGCATTAAGGGAAGCTTGCCCAATCCCTCTAATGCTAAAATGCAAATCGTCAAATATAGTCACCCAGTACGTAAAACACCGACAATATTCACGCATTTGTGTAAACCCAGAACGCCCTATAATTTCCAAGCCAACTTAAGATCGAAACCCATAATTGGGACAGCTATATATCACTGAGGCTCTAATGAGTGCCATATCAGCACCACTGACACTTCAGCATGCATGACACTGCATACGTGCGTCTTATTACAATAAATTTAACATTTTCATAGTCGCCGAATCGTTTGCATAATCCATTATTATACTAAATGCACTCCAATTAAACTGATCATAGATTACCCATGATCCATTAATTTCGTCATTCTTCGATGGATTGCCAGAGAAGAGCATCGTTGGCTTTATCTAACCACGAGTGAAAAAAAAAAAAGCTGAGATTTTGTTAAAGAATATCTCCAAAAATGAATTAAGTATGCTCAAAAAATGCATGAGTCATGAAACTTGAAGGGCTCTCGGATTAGAGTGGCTTAAGTCTAATATAACGCAAATTGGCCGAGATTAGACTTTTAGCTTATAATTTATTAACAGATTTGAAAAAAAACTTTTGCGTACATATCAGCGTTTAAAAAAAAAAGGTTTCTATATCAAACTTGTTCAATCGAGCAAAAATGATTCAGCTGTCTTTCCAATTATTGAAGAGCAAATCTTTAGAAACCAGATACAGCCACGACATTTCCGCCGAAAGCAATTATAAAGTTGAGTAAAACATTAGCTCTAGCAAACACATTATTCGAGAGGACATTTTTAAAGTGATCGTGTTGAAAAATCTAAAAGCTATATAGGAAGGTATAAGCTTAATGAATATCGTCAATAACAAGAGTGGCCTGACAAAAATATCCCTTTAGCTTAACGACCAGTTTTCATCCGTTTTCCAGCCCTATAGAGTGTCCTATTATCGTTGAAGCCATCCATTACATTAATTGAAAGACCAAAACGGTTTCAAAGTGCCCAGAAGTGCTACTGCATGCGAAGATGAAGCGCGTTCAGGCAAACCTTTAAAGACGGAAAAGTCAGCATACTTCCAACTAAACAGTTATCGAAAATTCCCGGTTAATTAGAAATGACAGCTTTGGCACCTCGTTTGCTAAGGGCGAATGAAATTGCGTCGAGCGAAGGGCAACACAATTGACCAAAGAAATTGACCAAAGTGCGTATATGTCAGATACTCAACTATGAATAATGGAATGACGCTCTAAGAGCTACTTCTAACAAACAGAGGACATAGATTTGGATAACTTTGGTCGTAAAATTACGGAAGGCAGCTAAAAAGCTAATACATTGCAATGTATTATTCCAACAGTACAATTTGAGATTGCTTGAATTTCGAAATTAACTTGAGGATGAGCCTATAATGAAAGGCAATCACTAAATACACATGTGTAATGCCGAAAAGCCTTAAGCAGTCACATAAACTTTTAAGTCTCATTTAGGTGAATCTTGCAATAATACCTTGGGTTTTTACACCCAACAATAATTGGTATACCAATATGTATCAAAACGTTTACTTATAATCACACCAATGCCAAAACCAAATGATTCTGGTGAAGGATAATCACTAAATACGCAATAGAAATCGCTTTATGGATACAGGATGATCCCAACATAACTTTTTAAGTCTCATTTAGGTAAACATGGATATCTTTGGTTTCAAACCCAACATAATTGGCATAATAATGCGTATCAAATAATCGCATCACTGTCAAAAACCTAATGAGCCTAATGATGGGCAATCATTAAGTACACATGTGTATTGCTGAGAAAACGCGTTATTAATACATGATGACCACGTTTAATTTAGATGGTCATTGAAATCTTGCCTAACATTTCGTAGGGTTTTAAACCCAGCATATAATAGCCATATCAAAATTCCCTTTCCCATTTTACAAAAAAACGTTTACAATCACTTCACGATCAAAAAAATGTGCTGGGGTATTTTATTAAGAACGGAATACGATTCCCTTCAACCCGATATTAAATTTCTTCAAGGACTTAATCATGCATATTTTGGCCTGCATACGACTGGATGCTATCCTTTTTTTCAAAACGCTCGTCATTACAAGCCTGACAATACTGTAAATATTAGCTTCGGTGGAAGACTTTTAAATCGAGCAGAGGTCAAATATTTGTATCCCCCATTACAAAATCTATTTGGTCAAAACTCTATTTTAACTCCATACACAATAGAAGTAAGATTACTGGGCTTTTCTACTTTATAGGAAACGTTTGTAAGGCCATACATCGGCTTTCGAAATTGTCAATTTATATTGCATTGCGGGCCAGTGACGTGGAAATTGATTTTGTGTCCTTTTCTACTTGCCGATGTTTTTCAAAAAAAAAAAAAAAAAATCCTCCTTCAAACCATGTGAGATTCTGCCGCAATCAATTTCTTGTATAGCGATCGTCGACCATCCATGAAACCGGGATATATCGGGGTTTAAATAATAAACCATTAGTATGCCATACGTGCAATTTTTCTCCCCCGAATCAAACTTTCGATTTTCAACCTATTTTTAATGCCCGTATCATAATGTAAATCAACTTTTGACGTCATTCAAAAGTTTTCTAATGCTGGAATAGAGTTGACTTGATGGATTTTTTACCTTATCAGTGTTTACCATTATAGAATTTCACGACTGCTCACAATCAGTTCTTTTCATTGCAAGCCTTTTCTATTGGTATTACAGAGTAAATAGTTATTCTAAACAACATTTAATCCGCATTTAATAATGGCAATATAGCCTCGAATGCTAAATGTTTATTTAATAACGCGAGTTTATTATGCCATAGCATGCGTCAAAGCATTAATAAACACAAAACAGGGATTATCAACTATAGGCTTAATCCTGCCAATTAACAGTTTTGGTTGATATAGATTGGAATGCCTGGGAATAAATATTCTATCAGGCTTGATAGTTGCACTGTAATAAACAAGAGGTCACTATTTTAATCTCACTTCTAACAATGCATGCCTCACCCTGCATTCAAAAAAAGTAATGAACAAGATATTTAGAATGAGAAAAAGCCTGGCAATTACCATCCCTGCGGAATTTCCAGTGAAATTGTTGCCAAGAATTAGCAATTTGCGATTCTCATTATACGCAATTTTCATGCAAGAACCTCTAAGTTCGTCAAAGCAATGCGTGTCGTCGGCATATTTATATTTCCCATAAAACTTATTAACTGTATTTCCGTAGTATTAAGCAACTGAGGCCAATCAGTGAAGCGAATAAAACCAGTCTTGCGATATGTGAAATTGTAGGTTTGTTCATTCGATAAAATTGACTGAACAGTGCAATATTTCCAAAGACAGGTTTCGTCTAGACTGTGTATAGTTGGCCTAATGCGACATATCACGAGAACAGATCCATTGGCACCCGCTGAATTGACAGAAATATCACTGGGGATTATATAGAAATATATGAATCAGCATAATTTTACGGAAATACAATGAAAAGCATGAAGCAGATTCAAAGTGGAAAGTTGGCCTAGAATATAGCATCGAAACTAAATTGAAAGGAAAATACCAAGGAGATCCACGTGAAAAGTGCTAACCATGGCATGGTGACAACAGTAGTATTTACAGGCTGCTTTAATCAATCTACATTATTTTATAAATCACCTCTTCGAAGTTCATTTGCATGGACCCTGTCCACCTGAGTGAAAATTCAGAACATCTTATTTTAAGATATTATCAGTACATTCCAAAACTATAAGCACAGTGATAAAATTACATTGATATAACTACCAGACATGACAACATCAAATGGCTGAAGATGTGTTAACAGTACAACTCATAAATATTTACACAACATTTCACAAAGTATTGTGGCATAGAATGCATGATAGCCAGGCTTGTTCCACACCATAATTTTTATTCGTTGTCTATTTCTAAATATCTTCCCATTAAAACTTCCCCATAATAACCGTGGTAAGAAATAAGGACAGAGTCGCAGCACAACACAAAACTAAAAAACGTGAACAGCATATATATCAGGCATGCACATCATTCTAAATGATAATGGTGTCGTTTTGCATTTGTTCATGCCAAAATTTACGAGTCATATTCACGCTGAGTCTCGCAATAACCGTGACGAGGCAATTTAAAATTAATGACTGTGTTTTTCAGGGAATTTAAGATCGTGGTAGACACCGGTTCCTATGCTGGGTTTTTTCATTCCCCTCTCAAATCCTGGTCATGCCCATTAGATGAAACCTCATTAAACCCGTTCGGGAGAATTAAGCGGAAAAAATTAGAAACCGGAAGCTCTTATGGCTTAAGCACGCGAAAATGCGCCAAGCTAAGTTAATGGTGGCATTTGTGAAATGCTTCCGATTCCGTCTTATTCACGTTGCTAAAATCAATCGCAATTTTCGAGTACATGCGTTTCGCAAATGCGCAATTATCCGCAATTTGAATTTCCGTGGAACTGAGTCTATATGCAGCTTATGGAGGTTTTCTGCTATCTGGCCAAATTTTTCGTGAATCAAGGGATGTTCTATAGTTACGAGTATTTCGCCAAAAAAAATTTGGATCTGAACAAAAGCACGTTCAATAAAACAACACGGATTTGATAAAAGCACATAAAATACCAAGTATAGGCAATTTCTCGGAAGTATAATTCTTATCAGACATATTACTGTCAGGTTTGCATTGCAGCTAGGTAAAAAATACGACGGGTTTTCGAGGAAAGGATTATCGAAAACATTTTGTATTGATCAATAAAAAACAGAAATGATCAGAATGTACAGGATGAAGATTTGTATTTAAATGCATTCATCAAGCATAAAACTAAAAACATATTCAATTCAATATCTGAACGATGCATGCCTCAGATAACTTTATTCATCCTGAATCGTCAAATCCCTGATCAAGTTATATTTCCAAGAAAATGTTACAAGCCTAAAAAAGCCTAAAATATGCCGTAACATAAAGTCTAGCTTTGATGCAATTACATTACCGGCTTTTAACTCAAATTAAATATGTGAAAAATGTCCCTGCATTCAAGGAAAAGATCCCATTAAATAACTTGGATTAAAAATTATTTAATGACGCGTACCTGCATTTACCTTAAATTAGATGCAATAAAGTGTCCTTAAATTCAAGGAAAAGAGGATATTAGATAACATGAATTCAGTTCGCGGAATCTTGTTTATACATTTACAATTGACAATAGTTCAAATTTCCATTTCACTATCTTGTGTCACAGTTTACTTTATCCTTATAGATTTTGCCTTCTGGGAAGTGAAATTGCGACGCATTTCAATCGTTTCTTACGAGCAAATGAGATTGAGCAAAAAAGGGGCTAGCTTGTAACCATTAGTAGAAGACATATCTTTTCCCATTTCAAAGTTCATCAAATGACCCAAAATAAACGGTGATAATGATAAGTATAAATGATTTTTTATAGTGTCTTTAGAATCGCTGGCACACATGCATGATTAGTAGTTTGCCCTACATATCGTATTCAACATTTATCAGATGAAATGATGAGATTTAATGTTGGTACTTGGTAGTCAACAACAAATTCGCAAAGTAAGCAGCAAACGAAAGGGGAATTGCCTATTTAATAAACATTAAAAACTGGTGAATATATAAGAACCATGAAATCTGGCATATCAACAAAGGTAACTTCATATATTGATTCCAGAAGTCGAGAAAACGTACGAGAGTTAAAGTAGTTTAATATGTCCTTACAATTTGGATCATAATTTAATCGGTTCGATTTTGACAATAACAAGATAATTAGAAATTGTTTGTTATATGGAAATACTCCCTCTATATAAGATACTTTAAGTTGAAGTTATAACTCAATATACATGTACATATCTCGATTGAAAACCAAACATTTTCAATTTCTGCCCAGAAATAAATCACGTAGGCTACAATCTAAATATCCTAAAAATGCAAACCATCTTCACATCACTGTATTCTCTGAAATAATATAAATATGATTCATTTCTCTTTTATACCGCGCAATGCATTCTTCCAACTAAGTTTGATTCAAAATTCATTGTTTGAGGCAGTCGTGTTTTTAAGCAAGCATATATGCAAGCTGATCTAGCGAAATTTATTACTTATGACCGTGATATATTTCTTTTTCATCTGTGTTTAACCAAACCATATATAGGCAGCAATTTCATTTTCTGACATGGGAGGGTGTAATAGCTTGGGCGTTGCTATTCCCAGGGGAAGGCAAACATATCATAAAGGACTCGAGATGATGAGAAATGCATAATCGCTTCCCATAAAGCATGCGACTCTTAAGTTTGCCTTGCATATGAAATGGCGTCAATACAATTTCTTTCGAAATGTCCAAAAGATATCCAGAGATGAAACTTGAAACCAGAAAAACTGAAAGTTTGAACAAGATACGAAACATTTTGGGTGCTGGCCATGCCGTTAAATCACATTATAATACTCTTTAACCCATCACGTTAAAGCGTGGTGCATTCTAGGCCGATGCCAAACTAAGTATTTACACAGGACCCTAGGGTTTATAATGGAGAGTTTGAAACCCGGCCATCAGCGTTAATACCGCGTTACACATTCAAGCTTTGTTGCCTTTTCAAAAATGAATTACACGCATTCATATAGCTTTTTTGCCTGGCTCCTCGGGGGATAAAACCTGAAAGGTATATACTGCGAGTAAAAACTCTTATTATTTTTGCACAATAGCCCCACCGTTGCTGGAATTTATATGCAAAAAAATCGATCCTCCAGCGTGGATCTACTTAAAGCACTCCATCGTTTTGGCGGATACATTTTTTTCTTTCCAGAGAAGGAAAAAAAAGCATTTTTACTTTCTGTATAGCGGCATGGTCTGAAAACTAATATGTAAATGTGGTGGGGAAATGACGTTATGGGACCAAAAAAAATTGCAGGGTCTTTATCCCCCATCCAGCTTTTTCATGAATCTGTTTGGTGAATTTAAGTAGGCAAGACAGCGCTGTCCTCAAAGAATGCCTGGCTTTTGTTGTCTTTTTACTTGTGTGCACACTTATAGGTTTACATGATGACGTACTTGTTTCATACCCCCGTTCTGTTTTCCCACATACTCACCCTGCCATCTTTATGCAAAAACATTTACATTATGATTTATGGGTCCTTGTTTCTCATCCCCTTGACAGTTGGATGAAACCTAAAGTGGAGTTTAGGGCTTTGTTTACACGAGAAACGTATGGAGATGAAGAAGAAAAACTAGGAGCAATTTTGGCAGTTAAGAAGCCTGTAATTGGTGTGGCCAAATTGGCATGACAACTCATAACGGTTACAACATACAGCTGTTAAACATTGCATAATGCAAACCTGCATTATTTAATTACTCTCAAATGTATAATTGCATCACATTGGGCAAACAGAGAGTGTGACATTGTTGAGACTCAGGGCATCAAAACCTTTGCTCCAAGCACGTCACGTTTATTCATCCACCTAGCCAACGATGCTAAATTCATACTTGAACTCTGACCTCTAATTTCCATTCGTATAACTTAAGCTCGTAAATGAATAATAAAACGTGTCTTATTTTCCTAGAAAACACGGTTATGGGCAAAGGCCACGAGAGCGCAGCTGCTGAATATTTAATAGTTTTCCAGAAAAGCCTCTGAGAGGTCGAGAAAAAAAAAAGCATATCTTAGTTCAACACCCAAAAGTTAAGTCTGAAATAGCAATTGCAGAAATGCAAACAGATTGGTGGAAAAGGCGAAGTGAGCACGCATTTTGCAAACACCAAAATTTATTCCTTTTTCCAGGGCACACGTGCCTAAAGTGCCGCAACTTGGCAGCAAGGACCCAAGCTCGTACGTTTTCGGTCATTTGCCACCTCCGGTTTAAGCAAGGGTCTAAACTCGTTGTTAAATTCCGATTTGAGGTAACGCGATCGTGATGAATGTGACCATGGGGGATCATCGCCGTTACCCTAAGATGGCAAAGTGGTCCTAAATAGCCCCGTGGAGGGTTGGGAATCACGAAAAGAAGCTTCGGATGAATGCGTTGGCATGGCAACGCCGGATGCCTGTGAACATTACTCCTGATATGACGTCATCCCAGCCCCAAATTGATATATGGCGCTCGGATGTGAGGTCACAGTTATAGCAAAGAGGATATGCAATACGGCGCAGGAAAGCTAAAATCTGAAAATGTATTAAAGCACCGTGATATTTCCGCGAGTTGCTATTGCAATAAACCGGACAATTTGTCAAATTTCAACGGCGACCTCGTTGCATTTTTTTTCCCATTTAAAACGGATGGTGTTACCATATAGCAATGGTTCTCACAGAAATGAAATGTTCAACCTCCTTGACTTTCCCAGTTGTTCAGGCACTTCCCATGCAGTAATGCGAAATGCTCATCGTGATTTTAAAAAGTATGCTGAATTTCGTGGAATTACTCAAAATAAATCAGTTTTCCCAGACCATTCCAGGTCTATCCAATGTCCAGGTTTTCCAGGTTTTGGGAGAACCCTGCATATAACTGATCGCCAATTCGGCATTACACCAAACAGCGTAAATATACAGTGATACCATTTTGTATATAGGCCATGATTTCATCCAAAATCACGCCTAACGTCACAGCATGGAAAACACGGGTGCACACGAATGCAGATATGCATTATTTCAATGACAAGGAGCTGCCATATCTGAGACGAAACAACCCATTTCCATTTTACCCGCATGCAAAACGCCCTGCTGCATCATATCTTGTCGCTGAACCATATGCCAGCAGTGTTCACAAAGTGGAAAATATCTAAAATGAGGAAAATTGGAAAAGACCAGAAAAATATTTGAGGAGAAAATTCCCCCCTTATATATTGCATGATGCGCAAAATGCGGTGGTTAACCTCACCGTCAACGTTAACACCATCAGATGTGGCCATGCTCCAGAGATAACGTTGGTTCGTGAATAAATTACGAGCCTGTCAACCGCCCACTCATTAATCCTGTCCATTACCCAAATTTGACAACCTAGAATTCACCGAGATAGTAATCTGTGGTTACCAGTGTGACATCAATAGATACCAGATACAATTCCCGACAAGGAAAGCCAGAAAAAAAAGATGGAAGTATTAATCAAACTTATGAACAACTTATCAGATATCGACATGATGGATCATGTCCTGATACTGTACATATAGCTTACTTAGCTCGGGTTTATATAACGTCCCTACCAGCATCTAAGATGAAACACCTAAAACTTAAATAGCTGTTGTAATGAGCAAGGTTAGCTCTCTGATGACCAATAAAGCAAGCCTTAAAAAGCCGGAAATGACGTTATATAGGAACGATAACCTGTGTTATCTTTGAGCACTACCAAGAACTAGGACCATAATCAGCATACTATTTTATTTCCGGAGACATCCTATCCTTTTATTGAGGATAGAAAGATAGTGAGGTTTTTACTTATTAGAAATTCTAGCTAAACAACTCGACACAAACTTACTTTTATATAAATAAAAAATCAACCGAGTTAATTTGGCTTGGTTTAAAGTACTAGTTTGCTCAGTTGTAGCGAGTTTCAATTCAATGAAGCCTTTTTTTAGATTCCATTTTGTGAAAATATGAAACCAAAGTGCAGGTTTTCTGTCTACAGATGGACAATAATTTAAAAATTAAGCAGGGGCTATCAAGTGATGAAAAACTGATGTACTTCCAAGAACAGGACCTCCATCATATTTTATTGCATTATAATTCGTTGATTTGGCACTTTATACATCTTGTTTCGAAGTTGCATTTTAATGTACAAGCCAAAGTCAACGTTTGCTTTATGCATACCAAAGACGAATCTAAGTATACAAAAAACCGCTGATCAAGTACAGACATCGTTCATGATAAATAGGCGACGAGGTGGACCCAACAATACTTTAGCAAACAAAATTGCTTCTTTTTATGACATGGACAAGAGGGAAAACAGCGAATTTTATGCCCAAATGGTTCCCTATAGAAAATGGTACTTCTTTTCGTATAAACTCAATAACTTCCTCGCATAGACCAGTCCTTTTTTCACATTTTGTATAGGTTTTTAGATAGCTATGCATGCATGGCTATATTTATGCATCGGGGTATAGCATTCGACCTGCAAGATTGTGGAGCCATCAATCTAGCTGCCTTGCATGGTGGAATTTCAAACACAAGGCAAGAAGACAAACATTCTTCATCTGTGACCCCACTTATACAGTATTCACTTCTCTTGACCCATTGCTAGACATAATGCTAATGGATACGATGTTAAAGAAGATGTAGTATCCATGCAAGATATAATAGTTCATCAAAGAACATTTTTCTATATTTCAAGAATGTTTTAAGACTTTGTAGCCAATGGCATTAGGTAAATATTTCACAAAGGAGTTCATTATATATTCAATTTTTGTCTCCATGCTTAACAAAGATGTGGTCAAATGTCCATACTCTTGGAATATCGTCTATTGGACTAGTACATGTATAGCTCATTAATCATTTAAAATGCAACTTGGACTACAAAAGCAGAATGTAAATTGACACAATCGAGCTTTATCCCCAGGTTATTCACAATACCAACTGCATTAATTTGCATTAAACACTTCCGGAAGAGATGCTTTCATCTCACAAATGTAATATTTTCCCTTTTTTTAGCAATTATTGATTCGCAAAATCATGCACTGCTGAGGCGGTTAATTGCAAACGGAATTTAAATCATTCGAATAAGATTAAGTATTTCTAAGCCAAATTATATATATATAGAACCTCAATCTCTCCCTACACTGTATGTGCACTAAAGAAATCGTTTATGTACAGGGTGTAACATGAGTTGGAGTTCAAAAGATCACTGTTGCATGAACTCCAACTGAAAAACATACCTGGATTTTTAAACTTTCAAAGTGGTGTTTTATAAACTTCAAACACCACTAAAGCAGCAGAGAACCAAACAGGGCCGAAATCTTAATATAGATTCAAAAATATCTTTGGGTTAAACAAAAGTAGGAAAAATCGATATCGGCAAACATGGCATGACATGAATGTAGCGTATCGACAATCAATGAAAAATAAACTAAAAAAAATAAATAAAAAGAAATGAAGTTATTATTTCATTGCTTTTTCAGATTTTCATCAGGGGTGACGTCACCATATCTGTTCTTGGCAAATGTGCAATGCGTTCCCAGTGTTCATATGCATGTTTTATTGATGAGCCCGCATATACTTGAGCTTAACGTGTTATATACGAGTGAAAGCCAGAGCTAAAAGGTAATACCACGAAGACGTATTTAACAGCAATCCAATATTGCAGCACACATGCAGAGGTTGCCCGGGTCATGCGAAGGAGAAGCGGAATTAAAAACCCATTAAGAAGATCCGATCCAGGGCTTATTACGTCATCAGAGTGCTACTAGCAAAGCCATATGGGGCTGAAAAGATGGATGGAGTAATTAAGAGCTTGCGAGATGAGGAATAAATGACCTAAGGGCCACATTTCGCTCCTTTTCCTATAAAATAACCATCTTATTTGGGCATCGACTACAGAAATTGTTTCTGATTCTCCTGAACTCCCAGCAAACTTCCCAGAACAAATGTTGAGCAAAGATATAAAAGCGTGAAACGTGACAATAAGAAATTGATGACTATTTCTTGTAAAAAAAGAAAATCACCATAATTTTTTTCTGCTACATTTGATATCAATCTTTTCTAGATGTTGAGCCAGCGCATCTATTAAGCATCATCTTGTTTGATCCGTATTAAAATCATTAATCATCAACATCGCCTACATATTTAATAAGCTTAGGTGCAGGGTGTTGCAAAAGCTCGGATTATGCTCATTCAATTAGTAGTGATTTTCAAATCTAGCTCAAGTGTAAGCTAATGAATGTTCCAAATTTCACATCGACTTTCATGGCACTCGAAGGAAGATTTGGCACTGAAGACAGTATAAACAGACCTCTTGTTAGTACATGAGAAAATGGGATGTTCAGCCATAAAAAAAAACTATGAGCACCACTGTGTTTTGAGTGATTTGTTGCTGAGACTGAGGTTTCTCTCCTCGCAAAACGATCCTCCAAAAGTTGTCACCGTCATTCATGGTCCACAATGATGGCCATTCGTTTCGAGGGGAACAAATACATAGTCTGGATGACTTAACTCGTCGTTATTTGGAAATATGAGTGGACACTGGAGCTAAGTTACAACTCGCGGACAAACGGAGAAAACAAATGTACATCAACTGTGAGGATAATGACTCCGGAAATATTATATCAATGGGAGGGAACAGCACTGTGGCAATATTCCTTCTTACTGCAATATTTCTTGTAGTACACAGTAACGGAGGCCACAAAATTACTGGTTTTGATGGACATACTATTTTATCAATTTTATAAATGCGTTTCAGTGTCCACCTATAGTTAGGCAAACAACTATTACGAATTGGTCATTTCTTTGAAGTCGTATTCTCGTATATACTAACCATGATTACTAATTATACAGATTTTATTAAATATTCGTAAAAGTAATATCGTACTTGTTATCCTTTGCATTGTTTTTCTAGAATACACATTATGATAACAGAGTAGAAAATCGTGTTTATAAAATTACAAATTAAAGTTAATTAGTTTTGTGATGCTAATGCAAAAGACCAGAAATAAACGAAAATTATACTGTTTCTTTAAAGCTTTAGAAATAAACCAGTGACTCACACAACACAATTCAAGTATGTACTTATATAAAAGACAAAAAACAAATTCATTTTTAACAACATATACATGTACTAGCTATGTATTTGTGCACATGAGAATGGTAGATTATGATATGCGATTCCTGTTTTATTTAAATCTTTATACCTTAGAGGAAATTGTGGCTACTGTTCTGAATTCTAATTACAGGGATTTATTGCTCACGGTTGGCCATGGGCTTATTAACAAATTCTATGATTTACGCCAAGCACAGAAACTGTAAATCTAAAAAGATTTACGCAGGAGATGCATACAGTTTCTCACAATGCAGGGAAATAAAAGTTAATGCTTTTAAAATGAAAATAAGAATAATATTTACAGAAAACGGCATAAAAACCAAATTGCTCGAAAGCTAATTTTGAGAAAAGAAAAAGTTATGTTTATGCATATTATATTATATCAAATGAGATTTGAGTAAAAAGTAGGCATTTCATTTAAATACAAAATGAAATGAAAAAAAAAATGAAGTCTACCATACAGCAGGTTGAAAGAAAATTGTCTGCCAAGCAAAATTTAAAATATTAATTCTTTATGAGATGGATATTTTATCATTACATTCAGCTATATGACCAATCGAAAGCGTCAAACTTTAAATTCGACATCCCAAACGAATTAGAAGAAAACTTCTAATTGCATTCGACTACCATTACGCCTAGACTACATTCGTGAACTTTGACATGACCTCATAGCCCCAAAAAGTATTCTGGCAAGATAGCCCAGTTTTCCACTTAAGTTGCAATGACCACTTCAATCCATTCGTGGTCATCTCACGCATACAAAATACCGCAAAGTGAATTCTCAGATCAACATCTATGAAAGCCGTATAGAAATCAGAAGGCCATGGAACAGCGAAGAAGAGTAAGGGCTTCTAACGAACTGCAAATGGCTTCGTTTCAGCGTTAATAATACATTTTCCATTAAGAGTCGAATTGAAAATAGCAACTTAGTTTAATGAACAAGCTTGTATGTGGGGGGAAGGGGGTGGTTAATGGAGTATGCAAAGAGGACGAAAATAATTTGTTAGAACTTGATTTATATCTCATATATTTTCATTAGGCGAGTCGATCCTGTATGTGTGGTTGCACCCATTGTCGATGTGAATCGACGATAAAATGAACATGTACATCAAAAGTAGCATCGTGGAGTAAAATACTTCGTTCTATATTGTCGTACTCAAGAATCCTTCTATAAACACTCTCAAGAGTATTTGTGGAATGTTCAACAAGTGTGTAAGGGTGAACGTGCACAGAAGAATATGACAGTAACATAATTATATGCAGAATAACCCTCTCCAACAAATATTTACTCAGCAATCGGGCTTAAGCGATTTATTTATTTAAGAATTAGGCTAATGGAGCTTTAGTTATGCACGTTTTGTGTTGAAAACTTGACAATCATGCAATTTTATCAATCTGACACGTTGTTTCCAAATGACAATCTTTGATAATCATGGAGAAGGAGAATGTCAATAAAAGCGCTATTAATTAAGTTAATCAAACAAGATTTTTGATTATCAGATTAATTTTTTGATATTGAATAAATCTAAATTCTACACGACGCCACGA